>JAOTOM010004016.1:0-211469 GCA_034440615.1 Ashinkailepas kermadecensis | reverse complement strand
AGAGATAGAGATAGAGATAGAGATAGAGATAGAGATAGAGATAGAGATAGAGATAGAGATAGAGATAGAGATAGAGATAGAGATAGAGATAGAGATAGAGATAGAGATAGAGATAGAGATAGAGATAGAGATAGAGATAGAGATAGAGATAGAGATAGAGATAGAGATAGAGATAGAGATAGAGATAGAGATAGAGATAGAGATAGAGATAGAGATAGAGATAGAGATAGAGATAGAGATAGAGATAGAGATAGAGATAGAGATAGAGATAGAGATAGAGATAGAGATAGAGATAGAGATAGAGATAGAGATAGAGATAGAGATAGAGATAGAGATAGAGATAGAGATAGAGATAGAGATAGAGATAGAGATAGAGATAGAGATAGAGATAGAGATAGAGATAGAGATAGAGATAGAGATAGAGATAGAGATAGAGATAGAGATAGAGATAGAGATAGAGATAGAGATAGAGATAGAGATAGAGATAGAGATAGAGATAGAGATAGAGATAGAGATAGAGATAGAGATATAGATAGAGATAGAGATAGAGATAGAGATAGAGATAGAGATAGAGATAGAGATAGAGATAGAGATAGAGATAGAGATAGAGATAGAGATAGAGATAGAGATAGAGATAGAGATAGAGATAGAGATAGAGATAGAGATAGAGATAGAGATAGAGATAGAGATAGAGATAGAGATAGAGATAGAGATAGAGATAGAGATATAGATAGAGATAGAGATAGAGATAGAGATAGAGATAGAGATAGAGATAGAGATAGAGATAGAGATAGAGATAGAGATAGAGATAGAGATAGAGATAGAGATAGAGATAGAGATAGAGATAGAGATAGAGATAGAGATAGAGATAGAGATAGAGATAGAGATAGAGATAGAGAGAGAGATAGAGAAGTGCATGAAACGATATCAAATCTCTCCTGATACACCCGAGGTCGAAATGTATTCGAAGTTAGCACCACGTCATTCACTGCTCTGCTCCCAACAGATCCCACAAGGCACCTTTTCACCGCTGTGATGGGCACGTCTGACAGAATTTGTCGCCGTTTCGACTAATTTCGCCGCTAACCCTTCGCGGCAGAGCCTACAGGAACCGCTGTAGCGGTACCGCGGAGCGTCTACAGGGACCACCGCAACGGCGCACACCACTCGCTGCCTCCTCATGTTTAATCCGAACGAAAGCGATTGTGGCGCCCTTCGCGTTAGGCCTCACGGTCACTGTTGAATGCTTGCCAGAATTGGCCCTCTGTTTGGCCGTTGGAGTCGGCAGGGAGTGGCTGTGTACGTTCCGGGCCTCATTCAGCTGGTAACTAGGGTGCAGTTTATCAGAGATGAAAGAATACCACATTACCATAGAGAGGAAGTAAAAAGCAGTAGGCTGCCAGCACTATCCTTAGATAAGCTGGTCTGTCATTGCCCAAGGTGACTTATCAGCTAATGTTTCTCCTCTAGCGGTTATGTGTGTTGAAGGACACTGATCTGTGCATCAAGTTTATCTTTCGTCCTACCTATATGCCATTTGGCATGGTACAGACGTCTATCGTAGGTAGTACTGTCTTGTCATATTGCTTAACTGCACGCTGACATCTGCAATTCACGAGCAGGCCAAAGAGAAGAGTCGAAACCAAATTGAATTTCCAGGATTTGTGACGAATCCCATCCGTCAATGACTGTACCACGCGATAGTTTGTATTAGTGTTACTCGATTGATGGAGTTCACGAGGTTGCATGGAATTTGAGCTTTCCGGAGTAAATCGAACAAAGGTTATATCTGGGCCCATGCGGTGAGTTCCCAGGCAATGTTCTGTTTCAAAGCACGACAGAGAAATGCCGATGGCAATCTAAAAATGCATGGACCATTCGACCTGTAAGCAACATTACACTGCTGGCAATATATGTTGCAGAAAATAACTGTGCACTGGCACGAAGCGGCGCAATACGTCTAAATACCAATATCTGTCTGCAATTAAGCACAGTCTTTGTTCGATGGAACTACTCAACACACGAGGCGCTTTGTTTGATATACCAAGTAATATCAAGCTGAGGTCATCGGCTTTTTACAAGGTTAATCCCGGGAAGGAATATTGCATGATTATCTACTTCGTTCTTCCCGATTCGATACTAAGCTGCAATTGAGCAAAACTTCATTGGTGTCTTTAGCAACTCCATACACAGCTCAGTGACCGTGAACCAGGGCTTCGTACAGCACAATTGTTTTATTAGCAACATTTTAATAATACTTGATCGGGTTTGGCACACGCATTTGACAACAACATTTATCTACCACCTTAACGATCCGCATTATTATCAATATAGTAACATACCTACTTAACTAAAATCGTCAGTCATCCTCAGCATCACTATCATACAGAATACCTGTGCACTTTCCCACTTCTTTGCACTTGACCACAACTTCTTCTTGCACCAGACTGAATGACATGGCGATGATGGCCAGACCCAGAATAAGGTACAGACAGCAGAAGACCAGCTTCAACTGGTCCTCCTGTGTCTCCGCCTTTAATACTTTGGTACCTGGCACCAGATCACCAAATCCGATTGTGGACAGTGTAATGAAGCAGAAGTACGCTCCGTCAAGAAAACGCCACTCCTCCCACCACGCGAAGATGCCTGCACCCATGCAGATGTACATGGTGACGAAGCCGAGCACGAGCGGGATGGGCACGCGGCCGGCGCGCTGGCTCGCCACCTTCACCACCTCCACTTCGACGATGTCGTCCTCGGACACGGTCGGGACGAGCTTGAGCGGCTGCTCGGGGAAGGTGAAGCGGTTGGAGGCGGAGTAGACGCCCGAGTCGAGGCTGGACGGCGTGGAAAGCAGCGTGCTGGCGCCGCTAACCTCTGAGTACTGTCGCGTGGCCAGTCGCCGCAGACGCTTCTCCTCGCGCGTGATCTTGCGCAGGTGTGGGTGTTCTATGGTGACGCCGCGCCTGTGGGGACCGTTGGTCTTGCGGCGTGGCGTGGCCGGGCCAAGCGACTGCGAGTCGACCAGCTCGAACGACGCCGCGTTCGGCTTCCTCGGCGGACTGCACGATGCGTCCGAGCGATGCTGCGGCGGCGGCGCAGACGCCGACCTCGCTTCGGCCAGACGGTGGCCTGACCTGACTTCGGTGGCCGTGTCGGCCGGGAACGCCGGCAGCCTCTGCGGGCTGGCGCGGTCGCCGGAGCAGGCCGAGGTGCGCTCGGGGTGCGGACGCGTCAACAGGCTGCTCAAGCGGCACGGCGGCGTCGGCGGGTTCCGCCGGGTCTCGCACACGGCCGGTGTCGAGAACGTCACGTGATTGGCTGCGGTGGTCACGTGATTTCCGATCACGGCCGACGTGGGGCTCCTGGCGAGAGCGGTGGCCGCCACCGATGGTGACCCCTCCGCCCGATCGCCTCCGGCACCGTCTTCGGCGCCGTCTCCCGGTGGTGTGGTGACGCCGGCGAGCTCCTGGAGCACGCACTGCTTGGACGCCTTCCCCAGCTCGATACCGAGTTCCTCCGAGATGACGTACTCGGCGCACTCCACCAGGATGTCGCGCGTCTCCTTGTCCAGCAGCCTGATGGGAGTCGCCTGGCCGCTGCTGCACCGCTCGTCGCCGCACGCGCGCGGATCGTCGCCTAGGGCGGCGGCCGTGACACGCACATCGCAGCGCACCTCTCCAACGGTGTCGAGGTCAGCGGCGCCCGCCGCCAACGCGCTGTGCTCGGCCAACGGCGCCGGGGCGTAGCGCAGTCTTCTGACTTGGCCGGTCAGCGAGTGCACCTCGCCGACCTGGGCCGCCCCGGTGCCGCTGTGCTGGGACAGCGGCGCCGGGGCGTTGCGCAGTCTTGTGACCTGACCGGTCAGCGAGTGCACCCCGCCGACCACGGCCGGTCCGCCGCCGCTGTTTGACCGCTTCTGCGTGTAGCGCACCGACGTCTTGGTGCGCTGCTGACGCCGTGGCCGCCAGATGACCGTGCACGACCAGTAGGTGAAGCGGAACGTGTTCGCCATCAGCTGGCCGATGTTCGTCAGGCAAAGCAGCATCAGCGGCACGCCAATCAGCGCGTAGAAGATGGTCATGATCTTGCCGCCGTCTGTGCGGGGTGTGATGTGGCCGTACCCTGCCGACATAAGGCGCGCCAGTCGATGGACAGTCATATGACGTTCAGTTGTCAGTCTCACGCCTGATAGTAGCCAGCAACTTGACACTCAGTAGCCAGTCACGCACTTGGTAGTACTGCCAAGGTTCAAGGTAGTGCTACCAACATACCTTGGTTACTTAACCAATCGCTTATACCGCCCAATAACTAATCGCATGCTTCGACGCAACAATTCGCTAACACCTACTAACCATGCGTGCACTTGGTAGTAGCCAGTCACACATAACATCACGATCAATACTCAGGCACGTACTTGACAGTACCACGTCATCCAATAATCAGTAGCCAGTCACTTGCACACGACAGGTGCCAATCTCCGCCCGATATGCATTTATCTCACTATTAAAGATTGCATCTGGGTACAGGTGAACATGGGTGAACCTATGCTCGCCTGGAAGAGCGCCTTTTCCAGTCGGAGAGGCGTCACATCTCCATCGGGTGGGGAGAGGGACACTTGTCCCAAACTCCCCTGGAGAGGCGTCACATCTCCATCGGGTGGGGAGAGGGACACTTGTCCCAAACTTCCCTGGATTCGCCAGTGCAGGCGGGTGAGAGTGCGCACAAAGCAAAACACTCAGCTTTTTTTAGCTTGTGTCATATAATTTTGGCCTCTTCTTTCACCAGCATATAGCACAAACATTTATCTACCTTCAACTACGGTACCAAATATCTAGCGTCGTTAGGCTTTGACTGGTGAACTTTTTCCAACGTCAAATGCACACTCTTAAATCAATGATGGGAAGAGTGGGAACAAAATATATCCTAAGCAAAAATTACCTCTTAAAATTGTATAATGCATTAATTCTCCCATATATAAATTATTGCTGTTTTCTCTGGGGTACAAACTATGCTAATCAGACACACAAATTGTCCTTGCTTCAGAAAAGAATGATGCGCATTATTGAGGGTGTATTTCCCCCTCAGAGTGCAAACCCTATCTTCAAGAAATACAAAATTTTAAAAGTCCAAGACATAGCAAAACTTCAGATGTTACTTATTATGCAAAAATTTATTTATAATCAGCTGCCTCATTCTATTAGACCTCTTTTCACCGTATCTCTGAATACCCCATATTCCACTAGGTTACAAGACCACCTCCAACACTGCTATTCAAACAAAAATTATCGTCTCTTCACCATTGAATGTTTTGGACCTAAGCTTTGGAATATTATCATAGCAAAACATTTTCTGCGTACAGATATACCAAATTCTAAGACTGTTCTAAAAAATCACATAAAGGCATACTTCTTGAACAAATACTAAATGACTCATGCACTCACTCTGTCTGTTGAATATCAGGGGAATGCACATATGTAGGTATGTATGTCTGTGTGTGTGTGTGTGTGTGTGTGTGTGTGCGTGTGCGTGTGCGTGTGCGTGTGCGTGTGCGTGTGCGTGTGCGTGTGCGTGTGCGTGTGCGTGTGGGTGTGGGTGTGGGTGTGCATGTGCGTGTGCGTGCGTGCGCGTGCGCGTGCTTAACCATATATAGAAGCTGAAAAACACCCAACCATAGTTCCTCCCACATTCCACCCAGCAACAAGCTTATGCTTAGCTGGATGGAGTTGTGGGAGGAGCCTAAGTAAACAAATGCATTTCAAATTAGGAGTGCCTACTACCATCTCGTCACAAACCAGCTACTAACATTATAGTTTAGGCCTCAACTTCTCTTTGGGATGGATATAGGGCCAGTCATATGCCTCCTTTGGGTATGACTACTTTCAGCATTCTTTACTGCTAGTTTTATTGCTCTAACACTGGGTGCTTTTATGCTCGTTTATTTGTTTTCCATCTCTTAGCTGGGAGTGCTGCGACTTTACTGTTTATTTTATGGTGTTAACGTAAGGTACTTGCAGTCGTTGGGTAAGGGGAGGGGGCACTCCTGGTCACCTGATCTTGGGTGGCGGACGGAAAAAAAGAGAAAAAAAGAGTGTCATATGTGGTTTGCAAGAGTGCGCACATTTATATTCCATAAATGTGGAATATTCCATAGAAGGGGAATTGATGAATAATTCTCGAACTGATGGCTGGCATTTGGAAGAATGCTAGGGGGCATATATAAGCATGGCTGCAGCATTGTGCTTGATTTTCTTTACAAAAAATCCCTGCCCACCCCCATTGCTAAAAACGGTATATTCAGGGTCTAAGTGTACCATGTGTTCATGCACTTGTGTGAGTACCTCAAGAACCATTGATCCGATTTGAATGCTTCCGGCAGCAGTAGAAAGCTCTGAATCAGGACGTCCCACCAAACGATTTGTCTGGGAGCACCTCTGAGGTCACAGGTCAGGTCAGTCACACTTTTGACTTGCTACCTGCTCAGATATAAAGCAAACTGGGCACTAATTTATTTCAAAAACTCTTCTTCGGACGATTCTAAATTCCATGCTGGCCTATATGCACTTAAAAGCCTGGTGCACTTAAAAACCCGGATCAAGGTGAAATTAGGTCAACGTGTTAACATACAAAATATTGTAAATTGCCAGCTTCTGGGCCCAAAACACTAGTTTTTTAAGCTTCTACGGGAAATCGACATTGGATCTGACAGGAGCGAAACCAGGGTGGGTAGAAGTGGCCATGCCCCCTTAACACACGCACTGGAGGGGGGGGCGAAATCCGCCCACCCCTCCGGTTTTTCGTACGTAACCCAAGATTTTACCGGTCGATATACGCCATTTTCTGCGTACCTGCTTAGAAATGACCGGCACGTCGCTTAAAGCAAGAAAATGGAAATCGGCCGACAATTTTTCGAGTTAGGGGCCATTAAAGTAAAAAAAAATTAGTAGCGCCAGACCACAAAAATCGGCGCTGATGCGCTTCCCGTATATCCGCAAAAGGGAAGTGATCTTGGCAACACTAGCGACTTGTTTGATGTATATTGATATGCTATATAGTTTCAAGGTCATATTAGGTCACCGAGGTCAAGTCAGGTCAAGTTCATGACAGGTTAATGGAACCAAACTTGGTCAACTGGAATGTTGTCATAAATGCACTACTGTTTGTCATTGTGTACTGTTTGTCATTGCGTTTCCATACTTTATTCATGTATTTCACTCCTCTCTTCGCGAAGCCGATTGCGCCGAGGTGCCCGACGGAGCAGTCGGGCGGGCGGCCCGGTTCCGGCAACTGGAACAGGTAACTGACGTGATAAAGTGCTGCTATATAGGTGACTCGAAGTCAAATTCCGGGTCTAGCATCTGTATTGCATCATTAGTAATGTCCAAAACATCATTGATGCCCATTTTGGAGCATTTAAACACAATCACAGCGATCCATAACAATGACAAGCCAGGCCACGCAAAGCAAGAAAATTTTGACGAATGTGACCTAATTTAACCTTGAAGATATTAACCTAAGGTCATGAAATTTCCACACAATAGGGTTCACTAACGTACCCATCCACCCTGCGAATTTCGTTCCTCCAGCCTAAACATGAGCCGAGATCTTAGGGGGGGCGCGCGGAATCCGCCCCCCCCAGTGCGCGTAATTTTCAGAGGCCCTCCAGGGCGCGTGTTAAGTGGCGATTTGTGCCGATATGCTGTACTAAGATTACATTTTCTCTGAATGTAAGAACATTTTATGACATAAATATTGTCTTGAACGGACTCTATCTGGTGAATCTGATGAGTTGTTTCCAACCGGGATTTTGTTTTCATTGCCCCTCCCCACACCAATTTCTAGATCCGCTCCCTGGGATCTTAATTCAGCGCAAACAATTACCACAGAATACATTTTCTCTCCAAGCTGGCCTGAAGTCATTTGAGGTCATCTTATGTTATCCAAGATCGTTGAACTCGAGTGACTTTTGAGGACTCATTTTAAAGCTAAATATGCCCCATGGCAATTTTCGGTGCTAACTTCGAATTTATCCTCCATTTTCACCCCATGCTAAATATGGGCGTTTCTCGCCATCAAATGTGATAACTTGATATTGTAAAGGTGCCAACACTTTGACCTGATCTGACCTGGATCTGGGCTTCCAGGTCAGTTATGTATGGTACCGTTGAATCCAGAGGAGACCGAAGAATAATGCGAAGATATGGCTATAAAATATACGGCACAACAAAGAAAGTCGAATGGCACCCACTTGGTGCAAATTGAACCTATAGCGACGAATCGCGAGGGCTTAGAAAAATTCGACTTAACCTTTGGCCTTGAGGTTTGACCTTGACATGTCCCGGTTTCAAAATATGACACGAGGGTTCACCACAGGCTATCGCTTGATTGTGCATCCGGGTAGGCTTGGGCGAAAGGAAAAAAGATGCGAGGCGTCTGAGAAAGTCAGCTTGACCTTTGAACGTCGAAATTATTTCGAATGCGCAGCTTTGTAATAACGCGCAACAAGTGACGTCGAATGACACCCAACTTCTGCAAATTGAAGCTGTAGCGACGGAACGCGGAGCCATCGAAGAACTCAATCAAACCTTTGTGCCTGACATATCCCGATTTGAAATGTTGCTCGAGTGTTAACCACGGGCTATCGCTTGATACCATATTTTGGTAGGTTTGGGCGAAAAGGAAAAATGCGAAGCGACCGAAAAATCAGCTTGAACTTTGACCTTTAAACGTATTTCGATTGGTCAACTTTCCGATATCGTACGGCAAACCACGTCGAATGACAACCACTTGGCTCAAATTGAAGCCATAGCGACGAAACGTGAGGACTTCGGAAAATTCAACCTAACCTTTGACCTTGAGGTTTAACCTTGACATGCCCCCATTTGAAATATTACTCGTGGGTTCACCATGAGCTATCGCTTGGTACTATATTTTGGTAGGTTTTGGCAAGAACGAGATAGAAGCTGGGAGGCGACCGGAGAAATTAGCTTCACCTTTGATCTTCGAAATTATTCAAGATTTCTCAACTTTCTGATACAGCGAAACAAGCCACGTCGAATGGCGCCCATTCCATGGAAATTGAAGCGATAGCGATCGAACCTCACATTCGGTCGCTATCGCTTCAATATCACCATCTAATAAATGCAAGCTATCCTTTGACCTTGACATGCCCCGGTGCTAAATGTTACACGAGGATTCACCACGGGTTATCGCTTGATGCCGGATTTGGACAGGTTTGGATGAAAACGAAACAAAAATGTGAGGCGACCGAAGTTGGACGGTTTGCGTTGCGGTTTGCGTTGGACCTTGACCGCTACAGTGGTCATGTGAGACCCTTGTAGTTACTTCCAGCATGATCAATACAACCAGAAACATTTGTGGTAATTGATTCGAGTGAACATAAACCCGTTGCTGAATGCGAATACGAATACGTCTCTGGCGAACCCGTTGCTGGATACGAATATTAATATGACGTTAACTTGACGTACATGCTTAAGGCTGTCCAAGACTCCCCTCCATGACATTGAAGTTACACAAGGACACCCAGAGGCACGTTTGTTCAAGATAAATCGATATATGCGCAGGGGAAGGCAGGCTAAGAGGTATAAGGCCTTGCGATAATGCAAATTTGGTGCATCGCAAAGCACAATTCCCCACCCAAGCGAAAACACAAAATGGTCAAGGTTCATGCTATTCCAGAATTGCCTGGAAGCAAAAATTTCCAACGCTTGTTGATCTACCATTCTGGGATTTTGTGACGGATAGCCTGTGAAACCCGCTGATTGGCTAGATCGGCTTCTAGTATTTTTTTGGATGATTCTCTTGTATGGATAATTTAACTATATACCTAATTAAGTATAATTTTGCGGCGATCATACACAGGTACTTTGATAGCTAAGGCTTGGGAAACACGAAATAATTGAGGGGGTAAATACCCACTTTTCTAAAATTGGGGGACATTACCCGGAGATTACATCCATGCATGCATGTTAAGCACGGCTATCTGATCTGTGAATATGACAATCTGTTATGTTTCAGGTACAGCGCCTATAGTTCTCGAGAATGTCCATACAGTGATATGCCTATCATGCGTCCACGCGCTTGGCTCTGACGAACCTGACTGACTCTACCTGACTGATATATTTATGAGCGTTGTATATCTATTGCAGTTGAAGCGCCCTGAAAGCAAAATGACTGACAAAATAGCGTCTTTTTGGGTAAGCCCCAAAAAGACGGACCCGATCAAGCTATGATCGGATGAAGACGGACTTGATCATGCCATGATCGGATAAATACGGGCCTGATCATGCCATGATCGGATAAATACGGGTCTGATCATGCCATGATCGGATGCAGACGGACTTGATCATGCCATGATCGGATAAATACGGGCCTGATCATGCCATGATCGGATGCAGACGGGCCTGATCATGCCATGATCGGATGAAGACTGGCCGGTCGTGTCAGAGGTATCAACGAATATGTCGAGCCCAGAAAATGCAACCTTTGGGTACATCTGGTTCAAACCCTGAAAGCTATGAAAAAACCTATTTTCGCTGCTAAAGGATAAGGCTCGGGCGCCTCCCATGTACCGAAAGGTGTACCTGAGAAATTTGCTTATGTTCGAACTCCCATTTATCTTTTAGGAATACACGAATGTGATCTGTACAGACTTAGATGTCCAGTGCCCAATTACTGACATTAAGTTCAGAAGTAATCGGGTGGTTATTACTCCTACCAATACCAATCGTATCATATACATACCACTGCGGATCTACATCAGGACAATAAGGGTAATTGTCCCTCTCTAAACTGCAAATGTGCTCACTGTTCACTGACGTGGTCTATCGATATCCAAGGTATTTGGGATTCAAAAGAACGTCTTGTCCCTGTCTTTGTCCCGTGTTGTCCCTTCTAAACCGTTTCCCCTCCCAACTGGGATTTCTGGATCCGCTCCTGTTTATATGCAGCTATGTGGTGGTTGTATTGTTGTAGATGGCCATATACGGTGCACTACACAAATCGATGGCCGGAGTAGCATCATGTGACCTATGTTGACCTAACCTTGCTCTCGGATCTAGCTAAGATCATTCATATTGTTTGATTTGATATGACTTGATTTGATGCGTTTCTGACCTGCGATAAATCGTTTAATGTCGGTAAAAGCGATAATCATACGAATGGTGTGCAGCTACAGCATGTGCCGAGGAGCAGGGTTTCATGTTCAGTTCCCTCAGCCACGGATGAAGGGAGAAGGGATTTCTCAACATGCCCATCTGCCTATTTTTCTCCGCATTTCACGACTGAATACCAGACGCTTTTGCTGTTGCCAGCGGACCTGTCAAAACCAGACCCGATGCCGCGATTGCTCGGCTTCACCCAAGAATTGCAATGAGGGACAGAGCGAATGGGTTTGAAATATCCACAGTCGTGATTAATCTGGAAACGCCATATCATGGCACTTCTTCCGCCTAACGACCCACAATAGCATCCGCTTCATGAATTATATTTGATGGGATGGGGAGGGTCAAGAGCGATAGCTTAAATGAGGAAAGAATATGTCGGCAGGGGAAGAGTTGAATTCATCATCATATTTTGCTACATTGTAGAATGGTCGCTCTCCGTCACATTTTCCTTTGTGCTCTTTCCATCTATCCAGTTACAAGGTGCTTTAAAGTCATCGCAACTGAACTGACCGGTTGATTACAGGGGATCGGAAGCCTATGGTAGTCCCAATCCTTCAATACCGGCCATTTATATCTGTAGTCATCTCAAATACCCACCACTTTCGAGAACAGGTTCCCTGTGACGTGTCGTCCTACCTCCCGTAGGCCTGCCACTCCTTCAGAAATATCCCTAGTGCGCTGTGTAATGGGTGTGCGCTTCTTGGGCTGGTCGTGAAGCCTCTGGATATAAAATCTCTACAACCTAAATATTTACCAGGCCACTTGAAATACTCTCAAACCAAAACCTACATATAGTCTTTCTCGATGAATGTTTATTAGATGCATATATATATATATATATATATATATATATATATATATATATATATATATATATATATATATATATATATATATATATACATACATATGTATGTATACATATATACGTTTTGAATACGAGTAGGGTCATTTTAGTCATAGGGTCAATTCGTCGCTGAGCGAGCGACGGCTGCAGGCTAGCTATAACTTCACTTTCTATAGGTACAGGATCGGGCACCATTTTGCAACAGCGATATTGTGGACCGACAGCAAATGGCCCTTTGCATTTCGGAAAGATGTGAATATGTCTGTCGTTGATTCGATGGTGCAGTTTAAAACACGCCAATTGCCTATTTATTGATCAAACAAGTTAGTTGCTGTTTTCATATTTTACGCTGTCACAGCAACACAACAAACTAAAGTGTTGGTCGATGTTCTGGCTCTTCATGCATGCATGTTATTTTGTTTTAATATCCACAATGTTATGGGAACAACTGTTATATTTTCAGCTTCATAAATGTAGAAAAATGACAGGACATCAATGAAGGCAGGGATCTGCATCACTGCAGTGCAGTAATGCAGATCCCTGCCTTCATTTATGTCCTAATAATGGGCAAACTCACCTCCACAGTTTCCCTCTCAGTAAGTCCATATATACAGAGTTCAAAGAGGCACATTTTGATTTCATCAGATATTATACGGAGGGTGGGATCACACATATTCAGCGGGTCCGATAGGAGAAGTGCTTGTGTTGGTCGCTGTTTGAGCTTCTAACCCTCACATCTGGACTTGATGGTCAAATCACAGCTTGACACTAATGTCGTCAAAACTAATCAAGCGGGAATCGAGAAGTGTTTGACCGTAGACCGACCAGCTTTTGCTGTGCAGTTTGTTTTGTCAAATTGCCACACTGACTGCAGGTCAATTCCCACCGGTCCACGACGGCATTGTGCGATTTTTATCCGAGAGTGAAAAAGATAGATGGAGTTTGGATTAATATATTGATTGCACCGGGCCGGTTCTGGCTTCACAAAGAAAACAGCATGGATGGGTGGGTGGACCTGAATACTTTGGTAACACTGGTATGGATTTAAGAGCATGGACCAAGTCGTTGTAATTTCAATTGATGCATTGCATTGCATGTTGTGAAATGCTATAATCAGGCGCTCCACCACAAACAAGGAGTGTGGGAAAGGGGAGGGACATCGTGGTTTTTCTATCGATTCTTACCCTGCAAGGTCCATTGGCGTAATACTGTGCCGAATAGGCTGAATGGACGAGCCACCTCACCCATTAATACATTCCCATATTGGAAGGTGTTCGGTGACATTCATTTCGCGTTATTTCATATTTCACTCTCATCCCTGATGCTATGCGCCAAGGCCGGCAGCAACAATGCTTCGCTATAGTTACGTGTAATTCAGTCAGTTTGTGTCTGTTCTCTGCGGATGAACTACTT
Source organism: Ashinkailepas kermadecensis (assembly GCA_034440615.1). Classification (NCBI taxonomy): domain Eukaryota; kingdom Metazoa; phylum Arthropoda; class Thecostraca; family Neolepadidae; genus Ashinkailepas; species Ashinkailepas kermadecensis. The sequence continues at coordinate 198,023 of JAOTOM010004016.1, read as the reverse complement.
AATTTACATATTTCCTTGTTCTTATGCTGAAATGCGAATTCGCATGGACAGATGTGCATAATAGACCGCGAATTAAATATCAACTCACGACCAACCAAAATATGTTGGTCGCACGACCAACCAAAAGAGCAAGCCGCTGCGGAGGCTTCCCCCAGCGGCTGAGCGTTCCCCGTTTTCACTGTTGACACTGGGCAGGACACCCACCCGCTGCTGCCAGAAAGGTCGCCGATGACGTCACACGTGCACGACGCACTGCCGGCAGGGTAAACACGGCGCTGGTGACGTCATACGTGCACAACCCACCGCCGGCCAGGTAAACACGCCACTGGAGCCGTCCGGGGCGCGGCTGCGTTCCCTGCGTGGGAGAGCGTCCACGACACACAGAGCCGGGTGATGATGTCGGCCGGACGAAACGGCCGACTGCTGCCGGCCTGGATCGGCGACACGGTGTGGTACGTGCCCGTGCGTGTACGGCCGACTGCTGCCGGCCTGGATCGGCGACACCGTGTGGTACGTGCCCGTGCGTGTACGGCCGACTGCTGCCGGCCTGGATCGGCGACACGGTGTGGTACGTGCCCGTGCGTGTACGGCCGACTGCTGCCGGCCTGGATCGGCGACACCGTGTGGTACGTGCCCGTGCGTGTACGGCCACTGCTGCCGGCCTGGATCGGCGACACCGTGTGGTACGTGCCCGTGCGTGTACGGCCACTGCTGCCGGCCTGGATCGGCGACACGGTGTGGTACGTGCCCGTGCGTGTACGGCCCACTGCTGCCGGCCTGGATCGGCGACACCGTGTACGGCCCGTGCGTGTACGGCCGACTGCTGCCGGCCTGGATCGGCGACACCGTGGTACGTGCCCGGCGTGTACGGCCGACTGCTGCCGGCCTGGATCGGCGACACCGTGGGTACGTGCCCGTGCGTGTACGGCCCACTGCTGCCGGCCTGATCGGCGACACCGTGGGTACGTGCCCGTGCGTGTACGGCCGACTGCTGCCGGCCTGGATCGGCGACACGGTGTGGTACGTGCCCGTGCGTGTACGGCCGACTGCTGCCGGCCTGGATCGGCGACACCGTGTGGTACGTGCCCGTGCGTGTACGGCCGACTGCTGCCGGCCTGGATCGGCGACACGGTGTGGTACGTGCCCGTGCGTGTACGGCCGACTGCTGCCGGCCTGGATCGGCGACACCGTGTGGTACGTGCCCGTGCGTGTACGGCCGACTGCTGCCGGCCTGGATCGGCGACACGGTGTGGTACGTGCCCGTGCGTGTACGGCCGACTGCTGCCGGCCTGGATCGGCGACACGGTGTGGTACGTGCCCGTGCGTGTACGGCCCACTGCTGCCGGCCTGGATCGGCGACACGGTGTGGTACGTGCCCGTGCGTGTACGGCCCACTGCTGCCGGCCTGGATCGGCGACACCGTGTGGTACGTGCCCGTGCGTGTACGCGGCAGCAGACAGCTCGCACTGAGGCGGACCACGGTACAAGAAAACAATCAGAAAAAAATGTAATCGGCGCTACGATGACGTTTATTCACTGACAGAGTATATGTACACACGTGTACTCTCGCCCCATATAGATCTTTGTTCTCATATCATTATATATTATGATATTATATTATGCCTATGCAAAGTATCTTTGGATATCCGGATAGTGTATTCAAGTCCACCAACTCGTCGCAATGCCAGTTGCATGCAGCATCATGACACCAGCCAATGAAGTGGAGATAAACGGAGCAGATGACATAATTCATCGAGTAACATATAGCGGAGGTGTGCATCATGGACTGCGCCATGCTACTGCTGATGTCAATGCAGATGGATTGATTAATCGACGGATGGATTATTGAATGCGAGGTCACCCACCTCCATGGCCATTGGGTGCCTATTTCGGGAAGCCTCCTTTCCCGAGCCAAATTTCCCAGTTGCTTATCATAACCAATCAAACACGTTGACTCCGCGGGTCACATTTCACCGCTCTCGACGTTCGGATCGCTGCAGCCGCACTCAGCCTTGTGCCAATCCGATAGCAAAACAGCACTATCGATTCATATCATAGCTAAGTATCCTTCTCCCGAACCCGTGTGCCAATGCCGTAAATTGGCTAAAAGACATTGTCAGCAACATCGAAATCCCAGGTTTTTTGTCGACAGTTACGAGCCGGACGCATCCGGAGCGGCGGATTTTGGGACCATCGCAGCTGATCGGGTGGCACGTGATCCACGAACATAGCGGTACAAAACAGCAGCAGTCGAGAGAAAAACTGAACCCGTCTGATGATGTAACCGCCTGACAGGGACGTAGCCAGGGATTGTCCAAAGACGGAACTGATTTTGCGAAGGGGGCCTGCGCTACATCGACACATTTTGAAGTCTTTGGATTTCGGCCACTTTAATTCGAAAAGGATCCGTTTCTTTAATTATAAAATGTAGTTTTTATTTTGAGTTTTAGCTCCTCGCTGGGAGCCTCAATAGCCGGATCCCGATCTCTCCTCAAATTGTAGGTAAGCGTGGCACTGTTACAGACCAGTAATGCAGATTGCCTCTAGATGTACACCTTGATGCATGATGGCAAAACGTCATTGGAAAGACGTCCATTCAATATTCGGTAAAGGATAAGTAAACGCTTGCAAGGACAAGGTCCCATATATTCCCGCAGGGGTCTGCACGCATTCGTAAGCATCCGCACACGTTTGTAAGGGCCCGTTGTAAGGCGTGACAGAATAAAGAGTGGAGCGTAATGGCGGCAGGCTTTCGGGGGGCCGTGGCACTAGATGTAAACGTCGGGACCCTTAGCAAGGGTCCACAGACGTTGGCAGAGGCACGTAGGCGGCCATAAAAGTGTTGTTAGCCTTTATATCTCTGTCGTGGCGATCAATCGAACGACGGATTATGTACGGTCCCTGGTGTGCTCTTTCCAGCCGCTCCAGAGGCTCGTGGGAGCCCAAGGGGAGGGCGACCGCCCCCGCTGCCCCTTGGCTACATTCCTGCTTGAGTTGGCTTTAGGGCGAGATACGCCGAGGTTTTGGCTGAAAGAGACAGCTGACACACTTCGCAGAGGATTTTCGAGTTTCAACTTCAACCGAGTATTTCTCGCTAACGTCTTTTCGTCAGTAACACTGCATGGGTGGCAGCCATATTGATATTACGCCGGCAACAGCGTCTTGATAGGCGAGTGCTCTGATAACACGAAGCCGTACACATTCGTCAGTACATCGTCTTCTTCAGTGAAATTAGGACCTGAAGCTTCAGGAGCAATGCTGGAAGCCATGACCACAGTTCATCAAGGTTGCTGACATCGCTCCTGTGCCTCCGTCCAGTTTTCGAAGAACAACATGGGTAGATTAGATCATAAGTATTTGCTCGAGCTCTCCTTCAAGGTAATGACTACCGATTGAATATCGGAGATCCGTATTCGCTCAACACCAACCTATGACAATTACACACATAAAACTAGTGTGAAAAGCCAAAGAGTAGTATGTTTGCCCTGCGTGTACGAGTATGCTATTAGTAGCGCTGGACGAGCGAGGGTAAGTGTAGAACTAGTCGTGTTCTATAGCTAAACGTCTCCAAGCATGCATAGTAAAGTAACCTCAGACGCGGTACATGCACTCGATTCAATTACTAAAAACATCGATAAAACGCATCCCTTCCTGGGGTTCGAATAGACAGGCTTCAGATTACAATAGCGACTCAATGTGAACAAAACTAACCTGGTCGGCCGTCCGGCCGCAAACTGAGATGTGAAATACATGCAACCTGCAAGGATGAGAAAAACGCCGACACAAAACCTTTTCATCGATCAAAGATGCAAAGTTTTGTATGCAATACGTAGCGATGAAATCTGATGGAGGTCAACATTTCAATAGCAAGCCCAGTTGTGAATGGCACAGTTCTGAGTTCTGTAGTTCTGAAGAAGGCAAAGCTTACTGTACAAGAAAGCAAAGATGCTAAATGAATTAATAGAAACAATGCACACACAAACAAACAAACCGGTGCAAACAAGTGCACCGGTTTGGTCGGATTGGATCGGGATGGTTATATTACACCTTCTGTCGTGAATACACGGAGAATGGACTCGCTCGGACTCCGACTCCGGCCTTAATGGGCGCTATTTAAATAAATATTTTTGCTGAGAGCGAAAGACACTCGCTTTACCACAACAGCAAAGCAACGGCAAACATTGCCATGAGAAGTAATCTAGAGTTCTAAGAAGTGATGGGGTAGGCTGCTGGGCTCGTGAGCTATCCACGACGAGGCGTGGGTTCCAGGTGACGCTTTTGACTTTTACCCACTAAGTTCGGCTGGCAGCCGGATAGGGAAGGTCTCGGCCACCTGGCTCACGTCAGGTTTCGTGTTGGTCATTCACAATACATTCAGCTTATTAAGTTTATCGGTTAAGACAATTCCGTTGAACTGGAATTTCTCAATTGGGCGGTAGGTCCAGAATCGATGCAACAAGCTCTGCGAAACACGGGTTCTCTTCCTGAAAAACATTACCAACACATTTGGATTCAGTTTATTTGTAAAAAGAAGTCTAAGAACAAATTATGGCACATCGATTGCAGAACCACTAGCGTTTTTTAAGAGGACGGGTTTGTTATCTGCTGTTCGGAACGTCAACCATGCGTGCACAATATTTCATAGGCGGCGAGCAAATATGCGAAGAAGAAGAAAAACAGACCGATGACAGTACGAACGTTAAGCACGGAACCGACAAAACAGGCTTGTCACTATTGATGACTATTGATATGCCATTAATTCCAGACTTGTAATGAGTTACCAGTAAATGCACTCACGTCGTCCTATCATGTGCCTGTAATATTTCCCTGTAGTGTTGAGCATTTGTATTTTATGCCGTTCCGTTACAGTTGGTTTGCCATTCTCCAGTTCTTGTTTGTAACTCTGTTGGGAGGAAAGCGCTCTCTGCAATGTGAGCAGTGCCACACAGCCCTGATGGGTCTGTAAATATGAGATTCCGCCTTTTGTCCGCAGCCAAACTCTCTCTGCCTCGCCATTCTCCAGCCGAGACAGAACGAGAAACAACCTCCACGAAATTGAAATGTCAAAATGCGGTCCCGCCGCGTTCTGCTGTCTGCTGACTATGCCACTACTACATCACCGCCATACCACGAGGAAAATATTCCGCTGGAAATGGGAACGCACCCATTTGGCACTGGCAGCAGTACGGTGGCGGTGGAGTCTGTTCCTGGTGAGAACATACCCATGTGGCACTGTCAGCAGTACGGTGGAGTCTATTCATGGTGGGAACACACCCATGTGACCCTGGCAGCAGTACGGTGGCGATGGAGTCTGTTCCCAGTGTACAATACATACATTCGCACATACCATCATGAATGGAATTAAATGAGTCCTATTCGGTTTGGTAATGATACATTCTGCGCTAGCATGGTTTACTTTTACCCTTCCCCTCGGATGCCGTTTTCCTGCCTTAGCTAAAGTTCTCCAGGACCCCGTCGCTATCGATTCACTGACACATGAGTAATAGCACGTGTTCGTTTAGTCAGTTTAGGTTGGAATATGGAATGTTTAAATGTTTAAACACAACTATCCTTGTTTTCAGGATTCATACAGTTGGATCGTACGCCTTTGTTCTACTAAATGTAGGGCTGCGGGCCACAAGGTATACCACACTCCACACTCCAAGGTACACCTATCTCTCCGGCTTTTTACAGAGCCGGAGAGCTAGCTTGCGAAGACAACCCACCCATCTTCTGAAAGATCGTGTCTTTCCTGGCACAAGTGTATCTATATGTTTAGCTTGATAATCATTGATGCAATTTCCTGTTGAGTCCATTCTAGCCCAAGAGTCTTGCTCCAATAAATTGAGCGCGCCTCTCCTCAAGGCGAGAAAGAGGAAGGCACACGAGCCCAAATTTCTTTTGCGTGTAGCGCTCACAGAAAAAGACAAGAAATACGCTTCGGCGTAGCTGATAACGCGTCCTTTACAGATATTTCGTACTTGTTGCGAGGTCATGTGATGTCATTCACGATATTCTGAAAAGATACCTTACGCATTAGCCAATGAATGAAGTACCTCACGGGTAGCGAACCGACAGTAGATACACATTTTAAAAACCCAGGCACACATGTCACCAGCTCGCATCCATTATTAACCCAGGAGGTCTTTCCGGTCAGATCCTCACACTCCGTCTCGGGTGCGGGGTCCTTAAAGACTCCCGTCTAACTTCCAAATTAAGCGTTGAACGAACACGAACGTAGTACCATCGGAAAGCCTTAAACGAATAGGATGCGAAAATAGCATTACTTGTTATTTGTAGATAATTTTGAAAATCAAAATGGCGGCTTTTTGAGAAGAAGATCGATATGTCAAAAACATTTTATATCTACATGTTATGATAATTTAGGTCTTACAATGCAACTTTGACACTATTTAGGCCATGAAAACTTGAAATAAACCATAAAATAATTGTCTGAGGCTTGGCCCGCAAAGCGCAATTTATCGTGACCTGACCTGAGGCCACTTGACGGAGGTCAAGGCAATTGGATAAGGAACTTCTGATGCTTCTGCATGAATACCAAGGTAAATACGATGTTAGAAGGACATGCATATTATAAATTATAAAATATAAATATAAATGAAAGTTAGCCCAAAACGGGCCAAAGCTGGCTGTGACCTCAAGTCACTGACCTGACATGAAACAATAATTCGAGATATATGTTTTGGAGGTGCTGCCCAATTGCACTCACATAGCAAGTTTCGTTTCAATATCTATTGATGTGTATGAGTTATCGATGCTGAAACATTTTTGGAGGTGGTCCTCCGTGATGTGAGTTAGGTCGACTTTACATGGCCTGAGGTTAACATTTTCACATCAGACGCGAAGATGATGAAGAAAAGAGCACTGCATTTTTCGGCGCTGTGTGCCGCCTTTTTTCCGCTGTCGCTTAATTCATTAGCAAGTGATTAATATCAATTAATGAACACACAAGTTAACTAAATACAGAATACACAATGGCACGATGCATAGTCAGACAAAGATATATATATATATATATATATATATATATATATATATATATATATATATATATATATGTAAAAAAAAAAAAAAAAAAAAAAAAAATATGGATATATATATATATATATATATATATATATATAAATATATGCGTAACAGAGTTCATATAAAATTAGACGTTTGGCTGTCCCGTAACTGTAATTGAAATAATCCCGTAAACCTACAGATTGTAATAGTGTACCGTAAATGTCACATAGCAACCATCACTAAATGCAGGCCAACTTCCCCTGTCGATCATTCCAGAACAGGGATGTGACGTAAATGGGCGTCTGCCTCCTCGACCAATAAGAGGCCGGGGTCTGTGCCCGTGAGGGGCCCACGTCGGGCGGCCAGTCAGTCACGCTTCGGTTCTCAAGGCGGGCGGATCTGTGCTTGTACGCCCGGCGCGCGCTCACTTCCCAAATAATTCGATCTCTAAATTCGTAGAAAAGGCATTATCACGGCTTTCCTTCATAGAAGAAAGTTCTGTTCTCCGTCTGTCTGTCTCGTGTGATCGTACGAGTGCTGCAGTGAAAATACAGGCAGCTGTAAGGACGTTGGTGCTTTCACTACCGGGGTTATCGAAACGCGAAGTTCATTAGACTATATCACGAGCCGATTAAGGAACTTTCCTACAAGTGCGTGCCGTGCCGCGGACTTTTTGCGAGACTTTCTGCGACTTTCTTCGACTTTCTGCAAGCCCATCTAGATCAACACCAACTGGACATTCAATCACGCCGTTTCAGCACGGACGGGGAAAGAAACGTCTTCCGCTTCATTTACGTAAGTCCGGGCAAAATCCATCATCCTTTTAAAATACCATTTCCGGATTTTGACCACTTAGAACGGTATTAAAATTGCATAATTGTGCTGTATACCTACCGTGTTCTGAATACTGTGTGTGGGAACTATTGTGTGAACCTCGAGCCGAATTTGAAACATAGAAATCTCCACAAAAGCGAGCGAATAATTTTGAAAAATATAGCGTAACTTAACGTAATTAATTATGACTGAGATTTCTACTGATAAATTGGCGGAGTGTTTCAACAAAATTCGCTTAGAGATGCGGGCGCAGGGTATGACCCAAAATGTCAAACCTTTTTCTGGAGATGGACACAACCGATTAATTGAATAGATACGGCAACTTGAACGAATTAACTTCAGCATGGATGATGAACAGATGCAGATAATTTGCATCAAAACGCTCACGGGACCAGCAGCCGAATTTATGCAGCGCGTATTCACGGAACAACCACTTATGACCTGGGCACAAATAAAACAGGTCATGCGGGAAAGATATTCGGACCTCTCGGACAATAAATGTGCACAGGAGGGGTTGCGAAAAAATGCATCAAATTCGCAATGAACTGGTTCAGAACTACGGTGGGAAACTGATCGCTCTGGCACGCGAAGCTTACTCAGATGTCGGAAATCCCACGACTCAGCAAATACTCATTGATATTTTTAACAAACGACTCCAAAGTAGCTCATTAGCAAATAAGCTATACAGGCAAAACTTCCGAACCCTGGAGGAAGCCATCCAGTTTGCAGTGAAGGAACAGAAGGTGGACAGAGTCATTGAGGTTTGCAGAGGCGTACAAAGGCAGGAGCCAATGGAAGTTGACTCTAATCAGCCAGACACAGGAGAGGACAAGGTAGAGAAATTGGAAAAACTCGTAATGGCAATAGGCCAATCAGTGGAAAAATTAGCAGCGTCAAAGCTAGCAACCGAGAAGCCACCCAGGGAGAACCAACCTCAGCCTGGACCACGGGTATTTCACCCATCATACCCACGTTACCCCCGTCCGCCACGAAACTACCCCTCAGTACCCCACTATGGACCACCGCAGCCACAATCTCCTATGGGCCCCAGAGTATGGAGAGCACCACCCAACACCGCCCAGCACCCAGCTTACCGCTGGACTCCCGATGGTAGACCCATCTGTATCAAGTGCGCCAAAAGCGGTCACATTGGAAGACGATGCCGCTCTCAGCCTATTAGCCAGTCGGAAAACTAATGAGCTCTGTCGCGACTGACCACCGTGATGGAGCTGAGCAGATTCAGACAGAGGAAATAACAAGAAAACAGAGGAAGAATATCAGGAAAAAGCCAAACCCCGAAAAACGTAAACAAAGGTTGGCACGAGTCCAACAAGTTCACATCAAGGCAAACACGCCCATGGCTTGGCTTTGCGTCGGCAACCAGAGAGCCTATACTCTCGTGGACACTGGAGCCGACATATCGTTGATTTCGAAAAAATTATTTGATAAAATCGCGGAGAAAAATATTATGCATTTCTCACAGGACCGACGAGATTGCATACCACTGATATCCGCCAGTGGCCATCGCCTGAAAAACATTGGAGTTGGAACCTTCATGGTGGAGATGAGCAAATTCCGAAAACCGTTCGAATTTCAAATTGTAGAGAACCTAAAACAGGAGTGCATGTTGGGAAATGATTTTTTGACGAAGTTTGGAGCGAAGTTAGATTTTGAGAAAAAAGCCCTCTGCATCGAAGGAAACATGATTCCTCTCAGACCACAAAAACAGAACAGTGGACCGACTAGCTCACTCGTTCGAGTCAAGGAAAGAATTCACATTCCCGCCAACACTGTCGTGGAATGCCCAGCCTTCATTAACCGTGTCCAACTAGTAGATCAAAACTGTCATGTACACTCGCTGGATAATATGCCGCTGATCTCTGAGGAACCTGGCTTGTTCATAGCAGAAATAATAGCGAAACATGACCAACACAAACGCGTACCAGTGCGAATTGTCTACACTTCAACTCGCGATTTCTCCTTGCACCCAGAGCAGGTGATTGCATTCGCTGAGACTATAGACAATTCTGACTTGGAAAACCTGATTGATATGACACAGGACATTGAACTGACACCGCCAACCGCTCCCTCTGACCCGCTTGATCAAGCCAAGCTGGCTCACCTGACGGGTGCAGACAAAGACAGACTAGAACAGCTGTTACGTGCTAACACTGACTTATTTGCCGGAACCGACGCAGATCTTGGAACGACTGATGTCATCAAAATGGACATTGACACTGGAGACAACCCGCCGATCCGCCAGGCTCCTTACAAAACCCCATTCTCTGAGCGAAAATACGTAGAGGAACAAATTAAAGTAATGCTAGACGCAGGTATCATTGAGGACTCAGACAGTCCTTGGGCCGCCCCGATAGTGATTGTTCGCAAAAAAGATGGAAGTAACCGGTTCGCGATTGACTTCAGAAAACTAAACAAGGTGACCAAGAAAAATAGCTACCCACTCCCGCTAATTGAGGACATTCTTGCCTCTCTGGGAGGTGCGAACTTCTTTTCGTCCTTGGATCTGAAAGCTGGTTATTGGCAAATCCCGATGTCCGAGGAAAGTATTTCAAAAACAGAATTCACGTGTTTCCTGCGCCTGTGGAACTTTCGCAAAATGCCATTCGGAATTTGCAATGCACCATCAAAATTTGCAGAATTGATGAACAAAGTAATGTCTGGCATTCAAAATCAGTTTGCAACAGCCTACATCGATGACATAATAGTGTACTCCAAAACGTTTGACGAACATTTGGCCCATCTTGAAGAAGTTTTCCGCAGACTGCGAAAAGCGAAATTGAAACTAAAACTGTCGAAATGTGACTTCTTGAAAGAAAGAGTACAGTACTTGGGACACCTAGTGTCAGCCTCTGGCATCAAGCCAAACCCCGAGAAAGTGGAAGCGATTCAACATATGGCCGCCCCGACCAATGTCAAGGGAGTCCGCTCATTCATCGGCATGTGTTCATACTACCGTCGCTTCATACCCAACTTCAGCAAAATCTCAACGCCACTTATAAACCTCACTAAGAAACATGCAAGATTTGAATGGACAGACGAGTGTGAGCATGCTTTCGAGACCCTGAAACGAAAATTAGCTTCCGCACCCGTGCTGGCTTATCCCGACCTCACGAAAGAGTACAAATTATACACGGATGCCTCCCAGGAAGCAGTTGGAGCCGTGTTAGTGCAGGAACACGGAGAAGGTGAAAGAGTAGTACAGTACCTGTCGAAACAGTTGAATGAAACACAACGGAAATGGCCCGTGGTGCAAAAAGAGGCCTACGCGTGCGTGTAGAGTGTGCAAAAATTACGCCAATATTTGCTTGGATCGAAATTCACCATTCTGACCGATCACCGTCCACTTACCTTTTTGAACCTGTCAGAAATGAAAAATCCAATGTTGCAGAGACGGGCTATCATGCTTTCAGAGCACGACTGCCAAATCATTTATATTAAAGGAAGCAAAAATATCGTGGCAGACCACCTCAGTAGAATGCACAAAACTGACCAAGACGTGAACATCATAGATTCAGACCATGTTCCAATGGGTGATCTCCGTCACACCGAATTCGGCAAACCAGAGGAACACCTGAGCAGAGAGGAAAAATTTAAGGAAGTACTAGTGAAATGGGAGGATATAGCGAAACTGCAGAGTGCAGATGAGGAAACAGCAAATATTCGGACAATCATGAATGACAAAAATCATGCAGATAATCGGGATATCGTTTTGCATTACATGGAATTGGACAAACTAATCTACAAAATTAGCGACGGACCTCGTTGTGGACCATTTCCAGGCTTACAACTATGCGTGCCAAAATCCCTGAGACAGGAAGTATTGAAGGAGATGCACGAAGGTTTCTTTGCAGGACACATAGGACTCACCAAAACATACGAAAAGCTTAAATTCCAATATTATTGGAACGGAATGTGGAGAGACACAGTGGCCTACCTCAAAGCTTGCGTGCCTTGCACAGGACGCAAAGCCAAAGCAGCCCCAGCCCCGATGCAGGAGATGCCAGTACCTCACTATCCCTTTGAAATGATTGCGATTGACACGTGTGGACCGCACCCAGAAACGCAACAAGGTAACCGTTACGTCATCACAATCATCGACTTGTTTTCTTCTTGGCCGGAAAGTTTTTGCACTAAGCGAAAGGATGCTCATACTGTCGCAAAAACCCTTATGGAAGAAATCATCCCACGCCACTCATGTCCACGCGTGATACTTTCGGACTTAGGAACATAATTTAGAAATGCTGTTGTAGACGAGCTGGAAACCTGTTCGAATATTCGCCATATCACCACCAGTGCATATAGGCCACAAAGTAACGGTCGCTGCGAAAGGTACCATAGGTGCCAAAACGACATATTGGCAAAAACAATCAACAAAAATCAAGATGATTGCGACACAAAGATTCCCGCAACTCTTGCCGCCTATCGGACCGCTAACATTTGAAGCTCTGGAACCATCTCGCCGTTCTTCACACTGTACGGCAGAGACCCCGTTCTCCCCCTGGACAATTTGCTCCAGCCTAAAATGAAATATTACGGAGAAGACTATGTCCCAAAAATGCTGTCTAATTTACATGAAGCGTACAGCCATGTAAACACTCACATTGTGGAGAGCCATGAACTGAACCGTGAGTACGCAGACCGCAAAGCCAAGCCGCGAAATTTCAAAATTGGAGATCCCGTGTATTATTATGACACAACTGTACAACCTGGCAAGTCGTCAAAGTTCTCATTGCCGTGGAAACCATACTTTCGGATTGTCAAACAAACGAGCCCAGTTAATTATGTGATCAGGAATCAGACCTCCGGTAAGACCCGGTTGGTGCATGCACAGAAACTACGGCTAGCCGACCCGAACACAGCATGGGAACCCACCAAGGACCACGACGAACCGGTGAACCAGAAGTATTTAGAGAAAACTTAAAAGGTAGATGGTGCTGTCCCTGAACGAGTGCAGCCTTTTAGGTCAGACGAACGGGCCGAGGCCGGCCCTGACTACAGTCCCTGTGAGGATTGGCCCATGGACGTATGCAGCCCACAGAGAACAAAGGATGATGAAACCGCTGAGCTGACAGAGCCCGTGCCTGGCTCGGTGCAACCACTGCCGGTCGAGTCTGACCTGCCAGAGAGATCACCTTTCACCCAGTCTGCAGATGTAGCTGAGCCCCCACCGGTATCGAGTGATGCTGAGACAGACATTCCTCTGTCTGAACCAGTCCAGAAGAACAAAAGGCCGTTGCCGTCGACTAGTGAGTCAGACGACGACGCCCCATTTTCGGAACCAGCGGAACGAAACAAAAGACCACTTCCCTCTTCGAGCGATTCAGAAGACAATTTACCCCTTTCAGAATTAGCAGAGCGCTTAAAACGACCCTTACCTGTGTCCAGTGATTCAGACCCTGAAACTTCACAATCGCAATTGGCGAAACGTCCGAAACCTCCAATTAGCGAATCGGAAGATGAAATTCCCCTTTCAGAATTAGCAAAACGCCTGCAGGACTCGACTGAAAACCCAGTGAGGCCAGTCCCTGAAAAACGACTTTTGGTGGAATCATCTGACGAGGATCGGCCTCCATGCAAACTTCAAATTCACGATGACTCCGCTACTTCCACTGATTATGAAGCTGATGTCGACCGAGTCGACGTCACGCCTAATAAAGCTAACGCCTTTGCAAGCTTTGTGGAGATGCAAAATGATTCAATGATGAAGCAGTTAAAATTACAAATGATGATGTTTCAATCGATGCTTACGTAACGGCTCTAGTAGATATGTCGTCGAAGTGTACCAGTGAGTCGCTTCATGTGAACATGTAACTGTATTGTTGACGCAGTGGCGCCACAACCGGTGACGGAATAACGCCACCTACCGGCCTGATTGCCGATGTGATGGACGTGGTGCGTGCAGCACCTTGTGATGGAACCCCATATGGGCGTAATGATGTTGATGTGACGTTGTGACGTCATCTATCCTGATGTCTAGTGTGACACAGGTCTTTGATTTTACAGAATGTCGGTGGTCGAAATCATTCCCATCCTATTATTCCTTATACTCAAAACTACCTACGGAACTCTGTTCTTGCCTCGTGGTGTACTGTACTCAACCCATGAGATCTGGAAAGTGCACATGCCTCTTCGTGTGTATGATGTGCCTACAACGCTGAGCGACCCGAACCACACGCTACATGTGTTCGAAAAACACATAGGATTATACCTCACTGATCATCCGCAATTTCCGTACTCCGACAACGTGAAATCCCAGCTGACCGATAGCTTGTAAAACACTTAGGATAAATTTAGAAAATACGGTCCGGGCAGCCAACTCAATCAACCCGAACCATTATAGACAGAAGCGATCCGTCCTGCCCTTCGTTGGAAATGCCTTGTCCTTTCTCTTCGGTACAGCTACCGATGCCGACCTTGAAGCTGTCCTCAGCCGACTTGATACCTTGGAAAACGATAAAGACAACATAGTTCACATTTTCGGAGAAAATGTATCGATCATGAACCATACCAACGCGGAAGTACAAACGAATCGCGAGGCGATCAACCAGATCAGTCGTTTGGTGAACAATCTGACCCACCAGGTCTCAATTATGGAACGTACCAAACTGCAATACCTTGAAATCTACATTTCACTTCAAACCCAAATCACCAAGGTGACTGAAAACGCTAGAGCCATCATTCAGCAAGCTAGCAATCAACTTTCGGAATTGCAGATGCAACTCAGCCTTTTGACACATGGTATCCTGTCCCAATCACTGGTAAAACCAGGTCAACTACTCAAAGTACTTTCGAGCATCAGCAATGCCCTACCAAACGGCAAAGCTTTGCCCTACCGGACCGACGAACTCGAGGAGTATTACCGGATCATGCATACCTCACTGACCGTCGTGAACTCCAAATCCTACATGACTCTACCCATCCCAATCGTCAACATTCCGGACCGCTTCAACGTGTTTTAAATCTTCAATACGAAACTGCCTGACCGAAACACGTCTTTGGAAACGAAAGTTGAATTTGAAACGTAAAGTTCTTTGCAATCAGCCAGGACAACACCCGCTTCATGGAGATATCTGAAGATATCCGCATATGCCTGCAGCAAAAGTTATCTTTCTGTCACTTCCATCTGGCCGAACAATTCACAGCGACGACCGCGTCCTGTGTGAAATCACTGTATCTGCGGGAGATCGACGAAATTAGCACACAGTGCAAAGCACTCGTGTCCTTCAATAGTACCCCGACAGCATTGGAAGTCGAACGAAACCTTTGGCTGATCACTTCAGGATCAACGGTGAACATTCAAATGGTTTGTGCCAATGGCACTTCAGAATTCACCACAACCACCCCTGCACAGTTGATGCACCTGAGAAATGGATGCTCAATCCTTTCCAAGTATTTTCGAATAACCACGGCCAGCTCAAAATCATCCCTTCTGGATGTCAACCATGTGAACTTCTTGCGCTCACAGCTTGCCCAGTTAGTCGAGCTGACCGAGCAGACAATCCGAACCCAGCTACCTGGCCTTGACAGCAACTCCGAGACAGCAGCCCTGTCTATGTTACCTGACCTCGACATCCCGATCTCCCGCATCAGTTATCAACTGCAGACAACACGTGACCTCCGCTATCATACAGTGTTAGGACATTCAGCCTTGATCACCCCAGTGGTACTGATGTTCGTAGCCGCAACAGGTGTTATCATGTACTGTCTGATGCGCCGCAAACAGAGTTCTGTTCCCGTCAATCCCACACCGCAACCTTCAACCCTCCATCCCCTCCCGCTCGGTGAAGACATCATCGTCATCCGTTCTGGCCCCGGGCCAACATCAACACGACCTGACAATCGGGCGTGACGAGTCCGTCACGCCAGTTGCCGCAGGACCGTCGATCGGACACGCCGCCTCCCGCCGACTACAGCCGCCGACTACAGCTGCCGACTACAGCTGCCGACATGGACTTTGAAATTTCAAGAGTCCTCGCAGTCAGATGGGACTGCGCGAGACTGGCCGAATACCTAGTGGAATGGGTTGGCTTTCCGCCATCTCAGGCCTCCTGGGAGGAAGCCAGTCACCTGCCAGCCGACCTTCTGGTCCGGATCGTGATGTCCGACTACCAGCTGCCAGTCGACCGCTATGGGCCGCAAGGACGTCCCGGCCCGCGAATGGTGAAGCCACCTACGTACCGCCACCTGGACCGACGGTGTACCCCCTGTGGTGACATTCTAGCCCGGCACTCAGGTGCCCAGCTACGAAGCGCCACCCCTGCGAACTCGAGAGCCGACTCTGCCGACGTCAACGTCACCACCCCTGACTGGTGTGACGTGTGTGGCCGGAATCCACGGGAGCACGCCAAAGGCACCTGTGAGGCAAATCTGCCCGCAGTCGTCACCAGCCCGTCCCACAGCTTCTCCATTGGTGCAAGGGAGTGGGGTCTCGCTCCGATCGGTGGAAACGCCGACGTCGCAGACGTCGTGGCAGGCGCCGTCGCTGGCATCGCTAGCGCCGCCACTGGCGTCACAAGCGCCGACGCAGACGTCGTGGCAGGCGCCGTCGCTGGCATCGCTAGCGCCGCCACTGGCGTCGCAAGCGCCGACGCTGACGTCGCAGGCACCGCCGCTGCAAACGCGAGCGCCGCGGCTACGGCCGCGCGCGCTGACAACGCGGAAACCAACCGGCTGCTGCAGCGGTATCGTGCGTACCGACAGGCGATGAAATCGATTTTTTCACCGATCTGTTCGGACCTTAGTTGTGATGTAACAGAGTTCATATAAAATTATACGTTTGGCTGTCCCGTAACTGTAATTGAAATAATCCCGTAAACCTACAGATTGTTATAGTGTACCGTAAATGTCACATAGCAACCATCACTAAATGCAGGCCAACCTCCCCTGCCGATCATTCCAGAACAGGGATGTGACGTAAATGGGCGTCTGCCTCCTCGACCAATAAGAGGCCGGGGTCTGTGCCCGTGAGGGGCCCACGTCGGGCGGCCAGTCAGTCACGCTTCGTTTCTCAAGGCGGGCGGATCTGTGCTTGTACGCCCGGCGCGCGCTGACTTCCCAACTAAATTCGATCTCTAAATTCGTAGAAAAGGCATTATCACGGCTTTCCTTCATAGAAGAAAGTTCTGTTCTCCGTCGATCTGTCTCGTGTGATCGTACGAGTGCTGCAGTGAAAATACAGGCAGCTGTAAGGACGTTGGTGATTTCACTACCGGAGTTATCGAAACGCGAAGTTCATTAGACTATATCACGAGCCGATTAAGGAACTTTCCTACATATGTATATATATATATATATATATATATATATAAATATATGTATATATATATATATATATATATATATATATATATATATATATATATATATATATATATATATATATATATATATATATATATATATATATATATATATATATATATATATATATATATATATATATATATATATATATATATATATATATATATATATATATATGTAATATATATATATATATGTAATATATATGTATATATATGTATATATGTATATATATATATATATATATATATATATATATATATATATATATATATATATATATATATATATATATATATATATGTAATATATATATATATATATATATATATATATATATATATATATATATATATATATATATATATATATATATATATATATATATATATATATAACCATTGTCAGTAGGAACACACTGAACATCTTTAAAAACAGCATAGACAATCATTATAAGAATTGGGGGCTTGTTTTTCTGTATCCCAGGGAGGGTTGATCGACGGATTTGGTGGGCAACTGGTTCAGTGTCCAGAGTGCAACCAAGAAGGGCCCTGGTGGCTCATAGTTGCACTGATCTTTTATGTCTTTACATATATATATATATTAGTATAGCTTGGAAGCAGATTATTATATACGCATTGCTGATTGAACACAATCGCGGAGCAGGCATGGAACTATTTCTTCTGCAGACTCTTTATCCGTCTTACAATACGTTTTCCATCGTTGCCGATATTCATAAGCAGAACTAGAGTATATATTAAACACATTCTTTATGTTTTGAACATTTCGTCCTCCTACGGACATTTTCCAGACCAGCTCACATTGGTCGCGGTCACAAGTTTGGAAAACAAACAAATATATACGCGTGTGATACATGTACTGTACACACATTGTGCTGTACTCACATGTACTGTACACACATTCGTGCTGTACTCACATTTTAGTTAATTAAATCACAAGGTGAAAACAAAAGCAAGAACACATCGCTGTGTGTCAATGGGTCATCGCTGTCACTCGCTCTACCGCCTGGTGATGATCTGTGAGCATGATACAGTATGATGGTGATGATGGTGATGATACAGTAGCAATGCGCCACGTGCATTGGTTTGGCGGTTGATTGATGGGTTAATCTCCCTGATAAAAACCGTTTCCAGGATTTGGAGGCGGCGCTAACCAAGGGATGTGGCTAGGACTTTGGTGTTCAGAGTCATATCGGGGTGGTGGTGTGGGGGGGGGGTGCGGTGGCTGGAATGGTCTCGTTCAGTGTGTGTCTGAGGTCCGCCCTGTTGTAAGTGCATTGTTATGCGGTGGCTTAAAGATGTGGTCGTGTGCCCAACGTAGCCACTGTTTTGCAGGAGCACACATGCTTTTGATGCACTTATAAATGTAGACTAAGTTGAACATTTTCATATATTTTTGCCGCGGTTTGGGTTGTTGCTCATGACTATGTTAGACGTTGTTGGGCTGCGGTAGTAAATAAACAGTGCTAGATCACCCTGGGTGTTGGTGGGCGCAGTTGTTCTTGCTGTTGCGCTTGAGCGTTTTCACATCCTGCTTCCATCCAGGGCTCATGGTGATGCAGTAGTAGAGATATTATGTTGTGCCTTTGTGATGGAAAGAGGTGTTTGTGCCATGTATGCGTAATGTTCAATGAACAATGCGTATATATAAATATATATATATATATATATATATATATATATATATATATATATATATATATATATATATATATATGTATGTGTGTGTGTGTGTGTGTAGGTGTGTGTGTGTGTGTGTAGGTGTGTGTGTGTGTGTGTGTGAGTGTGTGTGTGTGTTTGTGTATATGCATGCATTTGTGATTGATTTTTCTGCTGCATTTGTACCGACCTTCACATATGACTATGGTATTTCACCCCACATGTCGCAGCTGCCACCTCAACAATTCCTTCCCCCAGCCCTCATAGTTCATGCTTGGTGTGTGCGTTATCCGAGGTCTGGCATTGGTCCGGACAATTGGAGAGTGGACTGAAGTCACTGTTCCTTATTAGGGTCTTCGATGTCATACACCGGCATTGACATGACCATTCTCCTCTATCTGCTAGTAATAACAACAGCACGAAGAGTAAGAACTAAAGCAAAATAATGCGAATAATTGTAGCAATGATAAAAATAATAGCAATAATAACAAGAATTCGAATAATAATGATAAAGATAATATGAATACCAATATTAAGAGTATTAACAATGTTAAGAATGACCTTAACCTGAATACAAATATTCATCTTAATGATAATAATAACGAGTAAAAATATTACTGATCAGGCAAATGGACGCAATAAAGTGATCCTAAACATTACAGCTTCAACGGTGCAATTATAAACAACTTCACTATGCACTATACCCATGTCCTACATGGTACGGAATGAGGCAGGGAGAGCCTGCAGCCGCCCTGTTTAGCCGGAGGGATGCATCATGATACAGTGGTGCGTCCTGTACGTGACAGCAGGGTCGCAGCCAGGACTTTCTTCAGGGGCCGACCCAGGCAAATGTGAAGAAACAGAGGCGGCTTTCGGCGCGAGAAGCGCGCCGAATTTTTTTTTTCGCGTGCTGAAAATCTCAGGATTACTTCTTTGATCTGGTGTATTTTTGGTGCCTAAGGGGGTATCCGCCCCCGCCCCCTTGGCTGCGCCTCTGCGTGACATAATCAGAATAGTGAACCCGCGCCGTCTCGTGGGGGGTTGATATGCGCCCTCCCTAAGGTTTTCCGCGGATAGTGAAAGAACGGCGTGAGGCAGCGCGCCGAAATTTGGCATACCTTTTCCACCTTCATTTGGCATGTTGTGTCGAAATTTTGAGGTCGGGTCGTCTAGGGTCAACGAGTTAGTGAAGGTCAAGTGAGGTCACCTCCAGAAAAGTTCAACCAGTCGTCACGCTTTAACGAATAAAGATATTTTAATGCAATTTTCAGTGTTTGCTTATCATTAGGGACGAAACGTAATGAACCAGAGGAATTTTCCATTTTTTCCGTTTTTGATTACTTATTAGTTTTGCATATTTGCCCATTAGGGGCCAAAATCGAAGATTCTGGCTAAAGTAAGCATTTTTATGAGGGCAAGTTGACTTCGAACGTTTTTCGGTCCGCTCTACCCATTAGAAAAATAAAAATTAAAGAAAATTGAAAACTCAAAATGTTGAATGTTCAAAAATTATAATTTTGAATTTGGGTGGGCAAAAATTGTAGGGCCATGGTCGATTTCGCCTTCCTTTTCTGATTCCAAATACTTTTTGTTACTTTTTCAAATCTCCCCAAAAATGAACTGCCCAGAGCCAAAAACATGATGTAAGTCGTGAAAACCTAGGCCCCCTAGTGACGTCACTTTTGCGGGGATAAAATGTTTGGGGTGATTTCTGGCCATACTCGTCGAGCGCTTTCCGATGACACCTCTTTCGTTTTCGTGCAACGCTTAGTTTGGAGATTAGAGGGGTGTTGTATCAACCCCCCCCCTCCCGAGACGGGTGTGAGGATATGACCGGAAAGACGGGGAGGGTTAATAACGGCTGGGAGCGGAAGGTAGCCCAACTGCGTGCGCGCACGTGAAGTGGTCATGCTTATGTTGAGCCAACGCAGCGGTTCGTCGTAAACCACGCTCATTGGCCCGGTTTGACCGAGCTAACAGTTGTTTCTTACCTAGTCCCTCTGATTGTTATCAATTGTCTGTGCGTGCGTGCGTGCGTGCGTGCGTACGTGCGTGCGTGCGTGCATGCGTGCGTGCGTGCGTGCGTGCGTGCGTACGTGCGTGCGTGCGTGCGTGCGTGCGTACGTGCGTGCGTGCGTACGTGCGTGCGTGCGTACGTGCGTGTGCGTGCGTGCGTGCGTGCGTGCGTGCGTGCGTGCGTGCGTGCGTGCGTGCGTGCGTGCGTGCGTGCGTGCGTGCGTGCGTACGTGCGTACGTGCGTGCGTACGTGGAGACGGAGACGGAGACTGAGACGAAGACGGAGACGGAGACGGAGACGGAGACAGAGACAGAGACAGAGACAGAGACAGAGACAGAGACAGAGACAGAGACAGAGACAGAGACAGAGACAGAGACAGAGACAGAGACAGAGACAGAGACAGAGACAGAGACAGAGACAGAGACAGAGACAGAGACAGAGACAGAGACAGAGACAGAGACAGAGACAGAGACAGAGACAGAGACACAGACACAGACAAGACACAGAGACAGAGACAGAGACCGAGACCGAGACCGAGACCGAGACCGAGACCGAGACCGAGACCGAGACCGAGACCGAGACCGAGACCGAGACCGAGACCGATATCGAGATCGAGACCGAGATCGAGATCGATATCGATATCGATATCGAGATCGATATCGATATCGAGATCGAGACCGAGACCGAGACCGAGACCGATATCGATACCGAGACAAAAGCAGAGACGGAGATAGAGAGGACGTGCGTACGAAAATATTTTGGTGAGGTTTATTTCTATGTTCCTTGTGTCACTTTAATGATCCTTCACATAAGTATTCCGTTTAGCTTCAGTCGCTTATCCCGAAATCAGAAACGTAATTGCAATCTTGCACATCACCATATGAAAATGTAAGCTGCTTCTCACAGCCCTTTAGCTTGTGAAGCTTTACGAAAAGTTAGCTGATGCAACACAAGTTGGCTTTCGTGATTAGAAGCATAAGTTCGATAAGCCATAAGCTCCTAGCGGCTTGAAGATCTGTCGGTGAGGCTTTCTGTACGAAGTCCGCGGAGACGATCCGCGAAATCCGTGGATTCTGGCAGACATAGGATACGACACAACGATAGCCATTTCCGAGGTTTCAGACACAACCGAGAACCATGTGGCGACGTTCAGACGCATCCGAGAGTCACGTGGCGGTGTCCCACCACAACCGAGAACCACGTGGCAAATGTCCAGACAATCCGAGCATCACGTGGCGAATGTTCAGACACATCCGAGCATCACGTGGCGAATGTCCAGACACATCCGAGCATCACGTGGCGAATGTTCAGACACAATCGAGGACCGCCTACTGTATGCTGAGACAAAGCCAAGGACCGCCTGTGTTCAGGCACGACTGGTGACAACTTGCTGAGTTTTCCTGGGCTGAATGAAGACGAAGTATACCCAGGGGTCAGTGCCGACGAACTAATGGGCGCCGGGATTCCGAAGGTCATCGTTGTCATCCACACCGGTGGCTTCCTTTTAAATAGCACTGTGATTGGGAGCGGCGGTGTTTATGGAGCGCCTTTCAGCTCCATCACACCGAGTCTGGACCAGACAGTTCTGTCATTGACACGGCGCTGCAAAGCCTCGCCGACTGAAATATTTGGATTGCTTCCCAATGCGGAGTGAATTGAAGGGAAAATATTGGGTAGTCATGAGAGAAGTGATAGAGGGAGCGTTGTGACAGTATACCGTTATAACTGTGGCATGAAGTTAAGTTATCATCCTTGTTTGGTGAGGAGGGTTTTACCCGACTCGTCTCGGGGGGTCTTTTACGTGCCCTATGGTTATCCGCGGGTGGTAAAATAAAAACGGCGCGCAGTAGCGCGCCGAAATTAGACATATATGTTATCGTTCTCAATTTGACATCTTGTGTGGAAATTTTGAGGTCAGATCATACACGGTCACCGAGTTAGTCAAAGTCAAGTGAGGTCACCTCCGAAAAAGTTCCACCAGTCGTCACGCTTTAACGGGTAAAGATATTTGAGTTAAACTTTCAGCGTTTACTTAGCTTTAGAAACGCAACAAAACGCCATAGAGGAAGTTTTGCGTTTTTCATGATTTATTTGTTTTGCATATTTGCCTATTAGGCTAAAATCGAAAATTCGGGCTCCGGTAAGCACTTCGCGTGAGCTTAAGTTTACTAAAAACAACATTTCTTCGATGCGCTCTACCAATTAGAAAAAGAGAAATAAAAAGCCGAAAACATAAACTTTTGCAACTTTAAAAAAGTAAAATTTGTATTTTTGGGTAAGCAAACATTTTTGGACCATGCTTCGCTTCGCCCTCCTTTTCTGATTCTAAATGAGTGTTGTTTTTAAATATCCTCCAAAATGAACCCCAGAGCCAAAAACATGACGTCAATCGTGACCTCATACCCTCTCCCACCTAGTGACATCACCTTTCCAGGAGATAAAATTTTGGGGTGTTTCTGGCCCTGCTCGTCGAGCGCTTTCTGATGGCACCTCTTTCGTTTTCGTGCGACGCTTAGTTTGGAGATGGGGGGGGGGGGGCTTATAATGACCCCCGGGCCGGGGTGTGCGAGGACCTGATCGAAAAGATCGGGAAGTGTCCAAATATGTTGATGCTGATGGTGTTTGTCATTACGTGTCCTTCTATTGTGCTTGCTTTAACTCTCTTTAACTCTTTATTTTTGGCGTCATCGAGTGATGTCGTCCATATTGATATCGATTTCTTGCGACCGCCGGAGAGGTGCGGTGGGCACGCATATCGCCGCACGGAGATACTTTTTCAGGCATTCATTGTGAGAACTGGTATCACCCAGTCGGTACCTTGGCACAGTTAGTTCAACGACCTGTAACTATTGTCTGCTATTCGTCCTCCGTACGTCTTACCACACACGTCAGTCACACTAGTCAGTTTCTTCGTTCGATTCACTCGCTCACTCACTCTTTATTTATTTATTTACTTTACGATACATGCCCTCCACGTATAGTGGCTGTTATGGACAGCCACTCTGTCTGAAATATCAGAAATAGACGATTGCTAAGTCAGCCAAGCGTGACACCTTTCATGCGAATATTGCACGTGACTTATATAGGGCCTTGAGGCGACTCAGTGCTAACCAGGTGAAAGTGATTTTGTGATCGATTTCCATTACCCTCCAAATGCACGTGAGATTCCCTACTAACCATCCACTGTTCCAGCAGTCAGTGGTGGTTCAATAACACATTGGGGAATGCGAATGCCGGATGAAAACGCCTGTAATGTGCTTACATGCATGCTCTGGACATGCTGTAAAGTCGAAGCAAATAAATTTAACACCCAGTTCATGTTCAGTGGCGTAATAATCGTTGGATTTTTTCACTGTGGATATATGCAGGCAGGAACCCACGACAAAATGTAGTGGGAATGGTACCAGTGAACGATTTTTTGTTGTCATCTACCAATTTGCATTGCAAAAACACAATATTTCATCAATATTTGGGGGGGGGGGGGGGGTGCCCCTGCTTCCATAGATCTGCACCTGGTATTTACAAGGGCGTAGCCAGGACTCGTTCAAGGGATCGTGGTGGAGGGTGGACTATTAGGGCCTCCCGGTCGTTCGGGCCCCCATACGTTACCTAAAATTGTTAGTTTTTCCATCGGATGTATGTCGATGTCCTTTTTTCCTCAGCCGTTCCTCTGGGCATCCCTACCTCCAGGGGAGGGGAGCACACCTCACCCTTTGATCCCACCAGGTACCCTTTGAGGCGTGAGGGGCCTGGCGGTGCCACTAGCACCGCCAGATGCTAGTGACACTGGGCCATTATATCTCCATGGAAGGAAGTGGTCACACCATTGTCCAGCTTAGACACCCCGCTGGGCGCTTGGGCTCCCTGATGGACCCTTAACAGGTGATATGGGCTCCTACACGTTCAGGGAAAGATGTGGTCACCCCTTCGCCATTATGGGCGCTGTATAACCAATGCAGTTGATGCGCCCTAAAACCCTAATAACCAACCCTTCGCCATTCTCGGATCCTCTTAGCAGGCCCCGCTGGAAGTCGGAGGGGTCTCCGCAGGCACTTAGCAGGTCCTCTGAGGTCCATCATACCACCAGGAGATGCGGTGACCATCCCATTTGCCCCTCTTGGACGATTGGACCCCTGCGAGGCACCGCTGGAGGCTTAAAGTTTTGATGGGCCCTTCAGACCTCCAAGGTTTGATGGAGGGGAAGAGGGTTTCCTCCTTTGCTCCCTTGGGTATTGTTGATTGGTCCGTGCTCATTATTGCTCATTAGCACTACCGGCTCGTGGGTTCGTCCTGCTTGGACCGTGAAATATCCGACGGCAGATATTGAGCCTGTGACCTTTCGACCAGATGTCAGACACCCAAGTGTATAGGTGGATGCATTCCATATATAATTATATACATAGGCACGGCGCTATTGTCCTTATCATGAACGTCGGCACCGCTGGCGTCTCTGGGGTCTGGACCCCACCTGCATTTTTTAAACTATCGCTTCAGCCCCCTAACTTGAAAATTGTGTCCGCGCCCCCAGGGTCGACCCACCTAGAAACTGGAGGTGGTGACGCCCCTGGCCCTTGACCCAACATTAGGCTGGATGGTGCGGGTCAGCACCTAGCTTCAGTCAGGGTTCGCTTAGTTCCTCACCATACACCGCTGCCAATTGGGTTAGTCTGTCGGCTGTGGATTGGGGGTGATATTTTCCCCACAAGGATTGCCACACGCAGCCGTAAGTCGGTAATATCGGACCAAGCGCACGCGGTATGTCGAATGGTCGCGTGTGGTGTTCAGTTTGTGTTGTTCTCGTGTCTGTGGCAGAACAGCGCCGCCCATATTTACCGCTGCGTGGCGCGACAGTGAAGTGACCACCACATGGACCGTCGAGGCACGTCTGGTGTTTGACTTTGTGTTGTTCTCGTCTTCGCGGCAGACCGGCGCTGCAGGTATTTACCGCTCCGTGGGAGGTGAGCACCACATGGACCGTCGAGGCACGCCTTGAAGGACGTTGTATGTGTTGGTAAGTCTCACATGCGCTCCTCCGAGGTGTGGACATGCAGGGTGTTGAACCTTAATCCGTGCACGGCGGATTTCGGATTCACGGTGCACAGGCCGGACGTCATCACTGACCATCTTTATAGATTACAGGCCCGTTTTGCCGCGCGTGGATCAGGATCATCTCTGAAGGCAGCTGGTTCGGGACGTCATTTTTGTCCTTTCAGTATTATTTATGCAATATTGTAGTACGATCAGTTGAAGATCTTGCCAATTACGAGTTCGCAAGGTTAATTATGCAGTATTTCATGCTCGGGCTTAGCCTTCTGGTGCTCAAACAGTTTTTGTTCCGAAACACTATACTTCACTCTGTATTGTCTTCGGTTATTTCGGGGATATTTTCCATCCGATTTGGTTTCTGTAACAATTGTGAATCGTAAATGAATCAATCGTTGCGGTTAAAGGAAATTGTATCGGCCTTGCCGCACCGAATTTGTCATCATTTTGATCCGGAAGGGGGATAACATTGCAGGCCAACACAGTTTGCAGAATGCAATGCACATGCGTCACCACCATTTGGTAAGATTTGCATCGGTTTCTTACATTGTGTTGGTCATTTCAGTGGGTTGAGTAAATTCAATAGCTTGAAGAAGTGTGAATCAGAGGAGGAGGAGATGAGGGGTACTCATCCTAAACTTGCATGGATGTGTACGTGTGCTCGTGTGCGGCATGTGTGTAGTGTTGTAGCCGACTTACGAGTCGTCGGAGTAAGCAACGACGGGTGCATAGGTGCCAGGTGACATAGGAAGCCGTTTGTGAATAAATTAAACAAACTTAGCCGATGAGTGTTTCCTTGGGCCACGCCTTGCAACACTTGCAAGCTACTGCTACCATTTACAGGTTGTGCATGATGGCTAAAATAGTCACAGAACCAATGAGTAGACATGCCGTGTCACTGAAGCGGTGTGAGTAGCGCATACACACACGGTCTACACAATCAAGCGCCTTAGTCAAGTCACACGACGATATTACACTTGTCACCCGGCCCTCACATCTGTTGATAGACATGGCACAACAGGATTGACAGTAGCACTCTCGGTCCAGTAAGTGGTTGGGCACGTGCATTGTGTTGGTGACCATGAACTGTCGTTGACAATGTTGTGTGTTAACTGAGTGATAACCAGCTTTTCTGTTAATTTCGTAATTTTGCTCAGTATGCTTGTAGGCGTACAATTGCACGACTCACCATGTCACCTGATTCATGAATGCGTACCACAGTGGGGTGCTTCGATAACGCGGGGATTTTACCCGAGACTAGCGACATGCTGATCACACACAATAGGTGGGGCCGACCGCCGCGGATCACGGCCCGACCGGCTGCGGCGAGCGACGTCGCTGCATGGCGGCTCGCGGCGCTCAGTGTGGTGCTGAGCCGAGCTCGAGCAGAGCGGCCTGTCGAACGGTGAAGGCCCAGCTGGCGACTGGGGGGCGGGGTGGCCGTGTGTTTCGGCCGACAGCCAGCTGGTCTGCGATGCAGCGGCCAATATTTGTGAAGTAGTGGTTGACGTGGTGGCTGCGTCAGGATCAGGCGCATATTCAGGTTCGGTGACCTTCGGGAACGAGAGCGTGCTTCCGCAGGCGCTTCCACATGTCCTTAGTGGAAGATGGTGCTGCGAGAAACTTAGTGCAGGCTCTGGCGATGGGATGCTTGAACTCATTTCTGAGACAGATGTATGCATCTAGCTCATCTAGCATGCGCTCTTTCAACCTCGCTTTGAACAAAACGGTGCAATCCTGCAATTATATGCAAGCCTAGCGTCGGCTCAGCCTAGCGTCGGCTCATTGTATGCGTCGGCATCACTAACACACAGTCATTGAGCAATGAGTCTGATCTTGGATAGGGTCGCCTGAGATGAACGTATGGTCTGGTGTCGTGATCATTATAAGTGGTCGCGGAAATTATTAGCAATTCCTGGTGGCTGACATCAGCTGATGTGAGTCAAGTCACTTGAAAGTTGATTACGCAACTTCTCGAATATACTACACGGAAGTTATCGTCATACTGATGTACGTCACACTGTAGTCTTTTCTACACAAGAAGAATATTCATTTTGAATTCGTATCAGATTGCATCGTTGAATGCATGATGCATAAACCACATTGATATACTTTGGGAATACACAAACTACCCTATAGAGGAAATGTAAATGCCAAATGTAATGATCGCATTTGACACTATTGGGTACGCCCGATTTCATGCGCACCGCCAACCTACGCTACTTGAGGAGCGAAATGGTCAATAGTGGCAGTCATCTGAACTACCCCAAATTTTGCTCAAACCCTTTCCCGCCGTCAGTCGCGGGCGGCGCCGTAGAAAATACCTGCCAGCGGGATCGTCTGCAACCCAGGTTCTCGTTCTGGAATATCATCTCACAACTTGGCATCACCAGTCTTGGCCGGAGCCGCAGTAGCTGTCCGCTGGAGCCCCGAGCCACTGCCACGGTCGACTCCGGCAGCTGCAGTAGCTGTCGGGCCGAGCCTCGAGGCACTCTGACGCCACTGCCACGGTCGACTCCGGCAGCTGCAGTAGCTGTCGGGCCGAGCCTCGAGCCGCAGCCGCAGATCGGCGGGGTTCCGACAACCGTCGCTAGCCGACCAGCCTGTGTGGACGCCAGCTTACCTTTCCCATCGTTTCTCGGCATCGTTTCCTTGGCAGAGTCTCCTGGGGGGGGGACTTGCCGGCGCAAAACACCGGCTTATGGATGGCCGGTCGACCACCCGGACTGTCCGGTCGCCAGACGTCTCTAAATCTGCACCGGGTCGCTGTGGAAGGTTGATCGCTCAGCCAGCGGCATTGTTTTTGTGACGAAGTCGGCGCCGGCGGCCGCTGCCACGACGGACCTCCATTTATCTGCCAGACGTCTGTGCGGTTTGTCACGCACGGAGGCTGTTCTCGGGCTGTACTCACACCGTCCCGCCGCAATATACGGTGCACCTGTAGGGGCACTGGGTATTGAGGTTTTTCACACTCATTCTGGCGTTGAAAACTGTATAGACATTCCATCTGCTTACTATAGGGGATTCATTCGTGAGCTGCATTACCATTGGCGCTGAAAGCAATGAACCCCATCAACATATTTGTTTGTTTGTTCATCATTGCACCTACGGGCGTTGCATGGAACAAATGAACCGAGGGCACAATTATCTTGAAACCATTTGTCGTGTCGGAGCTGATAGCTCCATCACCATGCATTCTGTCACGCAAAAACGAAGTAGAATCCTCAATAAATAGTTCACCCATGTTTACGAGCACCAATGTGTAGTAGGCCGTAGGGAAGGTGGCGAACCAACACAGATAGGGCGCTGTCCTCCTTCAAAAATAGCCAGCCACACATAATTAACAACGCTATGATACGTGCAAGCAAATGACTTCAAAACAGCTACAGCCCTGCCAGCTGCAAAATTTAACGCTGTCTGCCCGTGCTAACATTGTGTCGAGGGAAGATTGGCTGGTGTGATAGGAATTTCAAGTAATTTTAAGCTTTGACACGTACCTGTAGTGTGTGTGTGTGCGTGCGTGCGTGCGTGCGTGCGTGCGTGCGTGCGTGCGTGCGTGCGTGCGTGCGTTCGTGCGTGCGTGCATTTGTCCCTGGGATGGGATGCAGCCAGTCATTGAGTCCTGGCTATGGTTGTCCATAAGTTGAATACAAGTACTGCAGGTTTGATCAATCCGTCCTCCGTGCACGAGGAACTGATGTCGGATGTACACTGCTGGCGAACACCATCGCAGAGCCAGAAAGCCAGAGAGCCAGAGAGCCAGAGAGCCAGAGAGACAGAGAGACAGAGAGAGAAGAGACAGAGAGACGGAGAGACGGAGAGACAGAGAGACAGAGAGACGGAGAGACAGAGAGACAGAGAGACGGAGAGATGGAGAGACAGAGAGACAGAGAGACAGCGAGAGAGAGAGAGAGAGCGAGAGAGAGAGAGAGAGAGAGAGAGAGAGAGAGAGAGAGAGAGAGAGAGAGAGAGAGAGAGAGAGAGAGAGAGAGAGAGAGAGAGAGAGAGAGAGAGAGAGAGAGAGAGAGAGAGAGAGAGAGAGAGAGAGAGAGAGAGAGAGAGAGAGAGAGAGAGAGAGAGAGAGATATATATATATATATATATATATATATATATATATATATATATATATATATATATATATATATATATATATATATATATATATATATATATATATATATATATATATATATATATATATATATATATATATATATATATATATATATATATATATATATATATATATATATATATATATATATATATATATATATATATATATATATATATATATATATATATATATATATATATATATATATATATATATATATATAAATATATATATATATAATTAAAAAAAAAAAAAAAAAAAAAAAAAAAAAAAAAAAAAAAAAAAAAAAAAAAAGGGGGAGGGGGAGGAGAGGCTAAACACTGAGGCTAACCGAATTGGGCCTATTTGAGGTTGCGCGCATGATTGTGCCACGCAGTTGCCGGCGCCCAGCGAACCGTCAGGAAACCGCCACTGTCAGCCCGACCCAGTCTGGGAGCTCTTGGTATCTCACATTGCCGCCGGAGATGAACTGTGGAGTCGTGCGGACAGCAGCGGTCTCAGCAGGCGCGCGAATTTCGCCGGCGAACGCGGCGGCCTGGGAAGCCCGGCATCCGACCTCAATTGGCCAGAAACGCCGCCTGTCAACCGCTACCAGCGTTTGGCAAATCGCGCCACACTGCAGGAGCGGAACTGTGTGTCGGGTCGCGGGACCGGACGGGGGACCGGCCATCGAAATACCGGCCGCCGTCTGTGTGCAATCCGTCTCCATCAGTGGAGGCCAGCCAGGACTGGGTTAGACAGTCAACGCTGGAATCCCGAGTCAGTATCTCGCATCAATTTTGCAATCAAGTTGAAGCAGTGAGTTGCAACGGAAGCACCATGCCAAAAAGCCCCAGAAAAAAGTCCAAATTGTCAGCGTGCTTTGGGGAACTGCTCGTGCTCCTTGATGTTGAAGTGTGTGCAAATAGACGTTGCGATGAAATGTAAAGCTGGCCGTCGGGAAAGTAGTCGGTACCTTCATTTAGTAACGATGCGGCGGTTGTCAGGCAGTAAAATAGCATCATTGATGTCAGCTTCAAAACGAATATTCCAACTTTGCACCGAGCTATTTTATGAAACTTGAGGAGAAAATCCATGCTATCATTGCACACTGGATACTGCCAGAGTGCATGATTATCTCTATGCAGTACATATGCGTGTACAGGGGTAAATAAGTCGGTTATGGGAAGCCCTAGTGCATTCAGCGTGCATCTGTCTACGCATGTGCAATCCCACTAGCTCCTCCCATCGGCCGTAACGCACACACCATATCACGGCTGGTCCGGCGGCTTCCACTATCCCACTAGCTCCTGCCATCGGCCGTAACGCACACACCATATCACGGCTGGTCCGGCGGCTTCCACTATCCCACTAGCTCCTCCCATCGGCCGTAACGCACACACCATATCACGGCTGGTCCGGCGGCTTCCACTATCCCACTAGCTCCTCCCATCGGCCGTAACGCACACACCATATCACGGCTGGTCCGGCGGCTTCCACTATCCCACTAGCTCCTCCCATCGGCCGTAACGCACACAACATATCACGGCTGGTCCGGCGGCTTCCACTATCCCACTAGCCCGTGGCTTCCACTATCCCACTAGCTCCTCCCATCGGCCGTAACGCACACACCATATCACGGCTGGTCCGGCGGCTTCCACTAGCCGTTCGACACTACTGGCCATCAGCCGCCAGCGATACGTTGGATAGTCATCTCTTGGAAAATAGTCCCGCACTGAACCAATGTTACGAAATTCTGGAGCTATGAGACAATCAAGAAACCACCCCGTGAGTAACCGGACGCTTCAGTTCATAAGCCAGCCACATAGGCACGTGTACCTCCAGACTCATCCATCAGGTGAGCCGGCAGTGCTACCGACTCTATGTCTGCGATTGGTCCCTAACGTATAATTGCCACCATTAGACATTGGAAATATATATCAGTTTCATAACATACTACGCGTGCCGAAGTTGTTTTTTTCCGTTAGAAACATTTCATGTGATGCTTTGATACTAACGTGATATATACGCGCTTAACACTCATGTAATACTTAATACATAGATATACAATTGTGCACCTCAGCGACGGGGTGCGGGTAGGGTGGGGTGGAAGCACTAAATTGCTCTTACGCTCTCATGCTTGCAAAACACCTTCACAGTCAGCATTGGAGCTCATATATATATATACATATATATATATATATATATATATATATATATATATATATATATATATATATTATATATATATATATATATATATTTATATATATATATATATATGCATATATACATGTTACAATAACCTATTAACCCTTTCATAATCCGAATATGATTTTGGAGAGCTTGATTTCGATATGCTTGGTGGCATGTGAAGGGCACTTACAAACGTTGACGGAACAACAATTTCCATAACACTTGGCATGAGACAAAAGAGTCGCCAAATGTTCACGGTGAAACGCCTCCGACCCAAATAGATGCTTTTCAGTGGCGGATCAAGAAATTTTGATCAGGGTAGTGGTGGGAGGACTCCTCTGGAGAGGCGCTATTTTTCTGGAGGGGCTCCACTGATTCTGATAATGTTTTTTCTTAGGGGTTGGGTTGGGTTGGGGGGGGGGGGGGGTGCAATCAAGCGTTCTGGAGGGCGCCTTTTTCTGTCGAAATGGTGCCACATCCCCCATCGGGAGGGCTGCACATGCCTCCAGTTGCACCTCCTGGGTTCGCCAGTAATGCTTTTGGCTATCAAAGCCATCATCGCCTTTCAGTTTTGTTGGGTTGGGCACTTCGGCCTGCTTAGGCCATTTCGTGCCGTGAGTAGAATGAATGAAAATTTATGTTATGACAGTCAGTTTATAACTCTTGAAGCAAGTTGGTTTTTCGGAGAAAATGAAAAGTAGATTGATGAGGAAAGGGTGCTGATCTCCTAATAGTGTGGGTAAAGAAAAGGGGATGTTGTGTGTACGGCGGTAGTTGGTAAGTGTTTTTTTATGGTCATGGTAACGTTGACAGTGTAGGAGAATATGTGAAACTGTAAGATGAGTGTTGCATGATGGGCATGAAGGTCGTGGTGAAGCAGTGTAAATATACCGATGGGTGAGAAAAGTGTGACCTATGCGGAGCCGTGATATAACTTTTTCTTCTTGTCTATTTTTTTTATATGATGTGGTCCAGTTTTCGATGACAGGTTTGATGAGACGTAATTGTGTGTAGTTTGTGGTTTCAGTCCATTGTTGGTTCCAAAAATGTCGAATGTTCTGTCGTATTGTTGATTTGATGGCGTCAAAATGTCATGGTATTTCTGTGATGTGTGGTAATTGTAATGATTGTTTTGCGAAATGATCTGCTTCCTCGTTTCCTGGGATGCCACAGTGACTGGGCACCCACAGGAAACGGACCTTCATGCCCAACAGATGAAGTGTTTCAAGTGTGTCATAAATGGAAATATGGCAATGGTGTGAAAAGGAAAGTGAAGAAAGAGATTGAAGAACATATTTTGAGTCGGAACAAATGACGACATGGCGCATGGGGTGACAAATTGAACGGTTGCGAACATAGCGAAGGGCAGTGAGAATGGCGTGCAATTCGGCGATGAAAATGGAGGTCCCGTCTGGTAAGCGATGCTGTTTTGTGTGTGTACCTGAAACAATGGATTTTTGTTTGGCGTATTCTGGACAAAGTTGAGATTTTGGAGTGGTGGTGAGATAGAAAATATGTCTTTCGGTCATCTGCCATGGTGGTGTAGTTGGTGGAGAGAGAGCAGTATGCATATGTGGAAGTATGCAGTATGCATATGCATATGTGCATATGTGGAATGTTGTATTGGAGTTGTGTGGAAAATATTTTAATGCGTGAAGCTATGGTAAGGCCGGTTCGCTTTTCGGCGGGACCTAAATAATCGTGGTGTAGATTTGGGAGAATTTGTAAAGATGTGTGTGTGGGGTGGTGTTCTCTAAATTGAATTTTTGCGGCATACCTGAGTGTTTGTTCAATTCTTCGGAGAGCTAATGGGTGAATTCCTGATTCAATTTGTAAAGACGGAATGGGAGACGTGGTCATTGCACCGAGTGCTAAACGGATGAATTTATTTTGTATGGTGTCCAAAAGTTTCAAAGCGGAGGTACTGGCACCGGCGTGGACTAGCGACCCATATTCTATGATGGGAAGAACTAAGGATTTGTAGAGATGTAAAAGCGTATGACGATCGGCTCCGAATGAGAAAGAAGTAATACAGCGAAATAAATTGAGTCGGTGAAAACATTTGGTCTGAACGTGTTTGATGTGTTGATACATGGATAGCCTACGATCAAAAATAATGCCTAGAAATTTAAATGAATTTACAAAAAGGATGTTGTTTTTACCGAGGTGAAGCGGTGTGTCTGGGTTCGGGCAGGGTGTCGATTTGCTAAATATCAGTGTTGCAGATTTTGTGGCCGAAAAAAGGAAGCCATACTTTAGGGACCATTCGTGTACTCGGTCAAGTGCGTTTTGTAATCGAATTAAACAATGTTCATAATTTTTGCCGGAGCACCAAATCGAACTATCGTCCGTAAATAGCGAGTATGATAGATTGGCAGACATGTTATCGAAAATATAATTAATGATGATGTTGAATAATACTGGTGAAATACAACTCCCCTGTGGTAATCCGTTCTGAAGAAAACGTGGATCGGAAATTGCTGATCGGCACCGGAGATGGCAATGACGAGAACCAGACAAAAATCCTATCAAATAATGAGCTAAATTTCCTTTGACGCCGAAGTGAAGAAGTTTGGAAATTAATGCCAGTTTGTATACCATATCATATGCTTTGCTAATGTCTAAAAAAACTGCGATGGTGTGTTCATGTTTTTTATAACCAAGGCGGATGTCAGTTTCTAATCGAATGAGATGATCTATTGTACTGTGGCCATGACGAAAGCAGCATTGAATTGGAGATAAAATATAATTTGTTTCTAAGTACCAGGTCAGTCTTTTTACAATCATACGTTCGAAAAGTTTTCCTAGACAACTGGTGAGATCGATGGGTCGAAAATTGTTGGGGTTGCTGTGGTTTTTGCCGGGTTTTGGTATAGGAATGATGAGGGCTTCCTTCCAGGTTTCCGGGAAAGATGGCCAGACCATAATGCATTAAATGTTTGTAAGATGCAATGTTTTGTGTCGTTGGATAAATGTCTGAAAAAGGAATAATGTAAATTGTCGGGACCTACAGAAGTATTACCGGCGGAGGAAATTGCAGTATCCAGTTCTGAAACTTGAAAAGGGATATTGTATGTTTCAGTGTTGTCCGAATCGAATTGTGCCAAATCGGTGTGAAATGTGTATTGTGCATTTTGTAAAAAATCCGGTCTGTAGTTGTTGTCAGAGCCATGGTGTCCGCTATTGTATTTACTATTGTTTGTGGGTCTGTAATTGTGGTGTTTTGAATTTTGAGGGCCGGGAGTGACTTAAATGGAGTGCGTCCTGATAATCGGCGGATTAACTGCAGATTTTGCTTAAGGGTGTTTGAGATGTGAGTTGCTGTAAATATAATGACCATGAACGGAGACGAGCTTCGCGAATGATGCGGCGTGTCTTCGCACGTTCATAATTACGGCTGACTAAATTTTGTTGGTCGGGATGGCGTAAATATATTCTAAATGCTCTTTTTCTTGTGACTATTGCTCGGGAAACCTCTATCGACCATCAGGGGACTGATGTTCTTTTTGTGAAAGGTTTTGTTAGTGGAATAGCGGTGGAAGCTGCTTCGAGAAGTGTTTTGGTAACTTGGTTGATGTTTTCGACGGGAGAAATGTTGGGGTTGTATTGAATATGTGAAAGTTCCTGAAAAGTTGTCCAATCGGCCTTCGAAATTTTCCAGCGTGGGATAAAACTGGGTGTCGTATCTGCCGCAGTTGAAAATGTGGATGTTAATTTAATGGGGTAGTGATCGCTGTCATGAATATCAGTGTCTATGGTCCAATCATAATCATTGGCCAGAGTCGGAGAGTATATTGATAAATCAATAGCTGTTTCTGTATTATGTCCAAGGTGAAAAAAGTTGGTTCTCCGGTGTTCAGTAATACTAAATTATGTCGGTCTAAAATTTGTTCAATGATACGGCCACGAGTGTCTGTAAGTGTGCGTGTTCTATCCCACGCTGGGCTATGGGCATTAAAATCACCAAGTAATATGAAAGGTTTCTTGAATTGTGTTATGAGGTTGTCTAATTGTATCAAAATGTTTGTGTTATCTGTTTGTGGTGGAATATAAATGGAACATACATCCACATTCCTGCCATGCAAACGTAAAGTACAAGCTACTGCTTGTAAAGGTGAATTCAGTGTAATTTGTGTTTGTGTAAAATCATTGTTGATGTAAAGTGCTGCACCGTCACTGCGGTGTGGTCCATTGACCTCGTCGTGACAAAATTCCAAAATTCCTCTAAAGGATGGTGGGTTCAAGATTTTTCATCATCATCATCATAACGTTTATTGCAATCATCTTACAGTTCTGTTGGACATTCTCTCAGAGTGGTGCAAAAGCACTAGGTGCTTAAATCATGGCACCTATCTGAAGGTGTGGATTTACACTGGAGGAAAATATAAACATAAGCACACTCTTCTCAATCGGATATTTTCTGATATATCCCTAACCACCCACGCCACAGATCATCTGTGAAGCCACCGCCCAATCCAGCATGGGTTGCGACCCCAATTTAGTGCAACTTTAGGCCATTATTAACTGGTTAGCAATGTTAGTTCATGTCAAATCCATGGGTTTCGAATAAAAAGTTGTGAAAATAGCACCCAACCGTCGTTTTCCCTCAATCCGTCCCCATGTAGCAGGATATGAAGCTTGGTTATTGGCTGGAATTCTGTAAAATTCTGGCAGAGATGTGAAATGTTGTTGAATAGTTTATTTCGAGGGTCAATGTGATTTGGACAATCTAGAATTAGCTGCCGGACATTTTCGTTTTGGCAGCCGCAAGAACATTCGGGAGATGCACGTTTTTGAATTCGAAATAGATGGGAGTTTAGATGAGACATATCATCCCGAAGTCTGGTATGAAGGGAGTTGCCTTTATTTGATCCAAAAGTGTAAAATTTTGGTGGACTGGGCACACCGAACTGCTGTGCAATCGCTTTTTTGAAGGAGATGTGGGGGAGACAGCGTGTGCTTTCGCTTAGGCTGTTCCAAAGACGTCCAGTAGCTGGGAAGAACGATTTTTTAAAAGGATGTATGGCTTGTAGCTACTGTGTGATGGCTGGCGTTACGAAGTTCCCTACCTATCTCGTGCACACGTGTTTGAGGTGTGATAATACTGATATAGTATGGTGTGTTCTGCTCTGAGTCGCTAAATGTATGATAAAGTATCAGCTTGTGTATGCGTCGTCTGGCAATATAGTGAGGTCCATCCTAGGTCGAGTCGAATTTGTCAGTAGATGGTCTAAAGAGTGTCGCGGCTATTAGCCGTCCTGCTCTGGCTTGTAGAGTCTGTAGTCGTGTTGCGTCTTAGATCGTAATTTGTCCATCGTAAATAACATCACAGTAGTCAAAGTGAGGTCTGATGTATGTGGTGTATATCTGATCTAGAATCTGTCTGGGTATATATTTTGCAATAGGATACAGTGGACAAAGTGCTCTGTTAACTTTTTTTGCAAGTTATGTTTATGTGCTCGTGAAAGTGAAGATCTTGGGACAGGGTAAGTCCAAGATGGGCATGTGTGTCATGTATTGGTATGCTATCGCCTCCAAATATTAGTGCTGGCAGGCTGTGCTGACGTTTGTGTGAAAATGTTTGTTGAATTGTTTTCCAAGTGTTGAAGGTGGTTGTCCATTCTTGGCCATATTTATGTATTTCGTCTAAGTCACGTTGAAGTGTCCGTTGCACAGCGTCAATGTTCACAGTTGTGTGAGAGGCATACAGCGAAGTGTCATCAGCGAATAAGAGGTCATGTGATGTACGTTTTGAAAGTTCGTTAAGATACATTAGTGATAATAAGGGTCCTAGAACCAGACTTGTGCTCGACTCAAATTTTTTGAATCGGCTCACATTTGACTCATAGATCTTGAGATCCGATTCAACTCATGATTCACAGCAGGTTAAAATTATTTGATTCGACTCAATTCAGACTCAAAGCTACAGAGATCCGATTCAACTCACGACTCAAACAAATTTGAATCGATTCAGATCGGACTCAATGGTATCAGACTCATAAGCCATATGATTTGGTGTGCACTGCCCACACACTAATATATATATATATATATATATATATATATATATATATATATATATATATATATATATACATATAAAATATAATATATATAATAGATATAATATAATAATAATAATAATACATATATATATATATATATATATATATACATATCAAAATATAATATATATAATATATATAATATAATAATAATAATAATACACATATATATATATATATATATATATATATATATATATATATATATATATATATATATATATATATATTACATAGAGGAAGAGGGTGGGTCCTGAACACTTTAGGCATCATGCAAGAAATAGCTTTACTGCTGCTTCGGTATGGCGGAACCAGTAATTGTACTGTGTTTACTGAACACAAAAATGAACAAGCTATCCATATTCAAACAGTTCCTTTCAATGAAAATCCTCTAACCACTTGCAAAGAGCAACTTTAAAACAGATGATTATTTTATAGCGGTGTGCCGTATCCTGAACATGAAAATGTTGTTGTTCAGGATTACCTCATTGTAGCTGTTGTGGTACAATACAAAAATGCTGGTGTAATTGCAAAACAAATTTGAAGTCACTTCCTTATGGTTTCCTGAAGCCAACTGCTCTTCGAAGCCTACAATGGTTCCTGTGAACTTCGCAACCTCTGTACACAAAGCATAGATAGAATTATGTGATCAGACTTTCATGTTTTGGTAGCGACAGATCCATCATTTATGAATACCGCCATCTTTTTGTTATTTATGCACTGAACATGATGTGGGGACGACCAAAGGTAGGTGTTCAGAAAACAGAACGTGTTCAGATATCCCCCCTCTTGCCCTATATGTGATGTGAAAACAGTTATTGCAAAATGATTTATTCGACAGACAGTTTGATGTCTACGCATCTTCATCTGTGTCCAATTAAAGAAGGGAATTAGTATTTATTTAGACGCCAACGAAGATGCTCTAACATTGAAACATCTTGATCTGTTGAATATGTTATTTTTGCTAAAACTTTGGGTATAATTGGAGATCAAGGTAAATTTTGATTCTTTGGAATTTGTATTTTGAATGCATGGTATTTTAACGTAAAAAATGACGATGCGACCACTCATTTTCCCTGCAAATGATAACTTTTCAGTTGGCAAAGAAATAAACAATCAAAATCTTTACTCTACAAATATAGCACATCGCGTATAATCATCCGTACATGGTGTGTCATAGACGTGATAAAGAAGAAGTTCAACACTTCATGCACTCGATTTAATACTCTTTGCATCGAAAACCGTATGTTTCTGCCTTAATTCGGTATATATTCGGTATATATTAGGTATATATCGCCTTGGGCACAGCATTGACTCGATAGGCTTTGGGCACAGCTGTCCAATACATCCTCGAAGGTTTAGTATGTATATTTACTTAGAAGGGAAGTGTGTTTAGTAAGGATATGTCCTAAATTTCTGGAAGTTTAATAGGTATTCTTACTAAAGTTACCTCTACCATAGGTGGTTTTACAGCGGATTTTTGCTCCCAGGTTAAGTAGTCTCAGGAACAATATAGAGGGAGAAGAGCCGTAGTTAAATTATTTGCTTCGACTGATTTATTAGATGCTTATATCTTGGGAATTTTTTATTTTCCAAATGAATGAGTCAAATTCGTTGAAATCACCTGAAAAAAAACACCAGAAAAACAACATTTTGATAACTTTGGATTATGTGTCCCAGTCAGGAGAAATAGGCAGCCTGTCTTATTTCATGTACCGTACGCACGTGTAGAAACCATTAGATGTGGCTTATTTAACAGATTATTACGAGAAACGAACACATTTTTAGCGATGACACCAAGTGCGGACATATTCACGAACCCGCTGAATGCTTTTAAGACGCAGGTGGTCAGATACTGTGCTGCGTCACTCGCTCACATCTGAGCCGCGGAGCCATCGGGCATCGATGCAGTTCTGACAGCCGTTTACCTGTTTGACCTGAAAACTGTTCACCTGTTCTGTTTACGTTTTTTTTAAGCTAATGACTTCTCCTGTAAAGGGCACAATATGCTGTTGGAGATTGTGGACAATAAACAAAACAATAAACAATAAAAAATGTGTGCCATTTTTACACAAATCCTGTAATTGTCGATGGAAAGAATCAACCTCAATATAGTCGTCACTCACTTGTTCTCTCATGATAACCTCTCCTCTATATATATAAGTTTGAGACATTGCTTAAATTACACAGGTCAGGACTTCGAGCAATCGTGCTCAAATCACCTGAACTAAACCTATATAATGCCACACATTCCAAAATACTTGATATTTTCATCAATAAAGTTGAACATGTGTTGCTATAACAAGAACAATGCAATTTGTTCACAACAAAAGAACATGCTTGTATTCCGACTAAGTTTTAGGATATTACAGAAGACATATATAAATTGTTCAAAATATGTTATATCCAGTACACATTTCCTTCGTATATATAGGAGAAAAAAGTAATCTGCGGCCAAATTGATACCAAATGAACAAAATTACACAAATTGGTACCATATATTTAAAAAACCTTCGGATGACGTCATGCAGGCTTGAAAGACAACTTCCATCTACCTTCTAGTAAAGGTACCTTTGTTTGTTATTTGACACACGCGCGTCTGATATGATATCAGACGCGCAGGTGACAAATAACAAGCCAACGGAATTGTATTCAGTGCAGATGCTAATTCCAGTGCAGGACAATGTCGGTTCCATATTCTTTTTCACAATTACAACCCATTTATGTGTTGTACTTCTGTTACTAGGATTGACTCGTGCATGATACTGATTGTGGATACCAAGCTTAACATTAATGATTATTTGTAGTTATTGTAATTGGTTTTTGGTAAATAACTTCAGAACTGGTACCCTTCATTCTTTACTCACTAGCAGATTAGAAGTTGACAATTGTATTGCTAAGCATAAATAATTATGCTGTGTTTTTACTCCCTACTTTGTGTCATGACATAATATTCACACAGATACATGCTTCATATTATTTGTTCATAACATGCATTTGAGCCACAAGACTCAAATGACTCATTGTGATTCAAATGATTGACCATTGATTTACTCATTTATTTTTTAGAAAGATGTGATTCAACTCACGACTCAGAATATGTTTTGTGGAAAAAATCGATTCAACTCTCGACTCATCCAAAAACGATTGATTCATGAGTCGATTCTTGATTCAACTCGAGTCGAACACAAGTCTGCCTAGAACAGAACCTTGTGGACATCCCGCATTTATAATTTCGGTCGTTGAAAAAGCATCACCGATCCGTACTCGTTGTCTTCTGTTTAGTAGATATGATTGTAACCAGTCATGGAGTGAGTCAGTAAGTACGAATTGATTTTTGCATTTCTTCAAATGCAAAAATCAATTCGTACTTACTTTGTGCCCTTTGTGCCAGGAGCCCTTTGTGCCAGATGTTATCAAAATAGCGAGAAATATCGAGATAGATGGCAGTAAAGTCATGTCCAGAGTCCAGCGATTTGTACACGTTGTGCGTCAGGTACAGTAGCTGCTTTTCTGCGCTATGGCTGCGACGATACCCACTCTGTTTATCTGTAAGTATATAATGTTGAGTAAGATGGCAGTAGATATATCTATAGAAGATTTTCTCGAATATTTTTGACAATGCTGAGAGAATACTTATGGGACGATAGCAAGTGGATGGTGACCCTTTGTGTTTGTATACTGGTCTAATGTCTGCTTCCTTGAATCTGCTTGGGTAAATATCTTCCGCAAGTGATTTATTGAATAACCTTGAGAGAGGTGCTGAGATCATAATGGCAGATAATTTTAAAAGTTTGACTGGAATTTGATCTGGACCAGTGGAATTATTTGCACTTAGGGAATTTATTATTCTTAGAACTTCTTGTTCGTCAGTTTGAATACTTTCCAGAGTAGGCACTGTAGTCGAGTTATCATGGGCTGGGACCTGATGTGCATCAGTTATGTTCCGAATAGTTTATGAAGCAAAGTAATTATTTAGTAGCATAGCTTTGTCATAATCGTCTGTCAGTACATTTCCGTCAGGTCCTTCCAGCGGTGGTATCGTATCTTCTATGGTTCGTCCCGCTAAGGCATGCAGTGTTTGATGATATTTGTAGTGGTCATACTTGTGATCTATGAGCTTTTGCACTTGTCGTTGTATATGTTTTGTTTTTAAATTGTCTATTCATGCTAGTCACTGTGTTCCGTTAATATCTCCAGAGGTCCCAGTCACTATCGCTGTTGCTTTGCCTCGCATGCCGGAATAGTCTGTCTCGTTTTCTAATATGACGTTTGAGCTCACTTGTTAACCACGGTTTTTGAAGTGGCCTATGTGGTACAGTTTTTATGGGAATACATGATTTGGCAGCGGTTAGAATGGCAGATATATACCGGTCAGTTGCAGTGTCCAAGTCATTGTCCAATAATTGATCCCAATTCGTGTTTTGTCACAGTGTAGTTAGTCGTTCTGGGTCTAGTCTTGTGTAATCCCATATGATTTTGTAAACGCCGCGGCTTGGCTGTGGAGGAAAGATACTAAGTGATACCATGATGGGAAAGTGATCCAAGTGTGAGAAGGGGGACACGATTTGGCTCCCAAGAACGATATCATTGTTAGTAGTAAATATAAGATCACGTAAGTTTTGGCAATTTTCGGCTAGTCGTGTTGGCTTATCAATAAGTTGAGTAAGGCTTAGCATGTTAGCGGTGTCTCGAAGTTTGTGGTCGAAGTGTGTTATGCCACTGTGTGTGTACAGCAACGGATCTAGATAGATATTCCCTGCATTGAAGTCGCCTAATATGAGTGTTGACGTCGGTGAGTGAGCATGTGCTAAGCTGATACTTTCGGTGAAGCGATCGATAAATAGTTGTAGCCGTTCGGAATGAAGATTCGGAGGCAAGTAAAGGCAACATATGAGCAGAGTGGATTCCTGAATTTTAACTTTGGCCCAAATCCATTCCTCACCCTCTATTTCTAATTCACTGAGCCTTTTCATCGACAGGGATGCATCCGTATATAATGCAACACCTTTTCTATTCCTATGGCGTAATAATACATGATATCCGTTAAGCTTGTACACAGATGGATTGATTGTTTCATCTAGCTTAGTTTCCGTTAATCCTAGGATCATAATACGGTTATTTTCAACCAATTATTGCAGTTAATCTTGCTTATTTCCTGCAGTAATACTGTTAATATTTACGTGACAAATATTCCATTCCCGTGGTAACATAGGTGCCCCTTTATTTTTTACTATTGTTTTTGTATTCCTATTTAGTACTACCTAGTCCGTGAAAGTGGTGTGAAAAGTTTGAAGTGAATGTAGAAGACTGCAGTTAGGCACGGTCCTTGTGGAAGCCGGTGAGGTGGTAGGCAAGTATAGGATAGCAAGACGATTACCAGCCGTTGGGTGCGTAAGACTAAGATCAGTTCCCAAGCGAGATGTGCGGTTCTGACAGGACGACACGGCCGGTCTCGCAAGTGACTCGCAGCCTCAAGTAAGGTGTTTGCAGCTGAGGGCGCCGACGGGGACGCGACACCATGCTCCGTTGAGCGGCGGCGAAACACAGGCACATTAGTGTTCGTGG
This sequence comes from Ashinkailepas kermadecensis, assembly GCA_034440615.1. Lineage (NCBI taxonomy): Eukaryota > Metazoa > Arthropoda > Thecostraca > Neolepadidae > Ashinkailepas > Ashinkailepas kermadecensis. The sequence continues at coordinate 154,169 of JAOTOM010004016.1, read as the reverse complement.
CAGTGGCAAGTGACACCAGGTTATTACTACTGTCATACTCCATATACTAGGACACACTATCATCGAATGCAAGTCTCCATAGGACTCAATTTGACTCGCACAACGTCAGAGACTAGCCAAGGCATTCCGAGGTCGAGACATGACACACATAGGCATACCAGGACACAACAGGTAAGACAAACATGTGTACACACATTCTCGCAACAGTTAAACAATTAAACATACAACAATTCTCAACAATTAAACATAGCACCCGTATAATATATCAATCCTAACATAACATCCATAGCTCTTAATCAACTTAACTACAATGCTCCCAATACATGCTTTAGGTGAACAACAATGCCAGACCGACGGCAACTAGAGGCCTGACCCCGCGGCCGGACCGGCACCCTGCGACCTTGTACACATTCAATGACTTATCACGTGACCGGCCGACGGGCAAACGGGCCGGCGGGCAGACAGGCCGGCAGGCAGACAGGCGCCGTCAGGCCGAGCGGTAGCGGGGGGTCGGCAGCAGACTCCACAGGTTCATGTAATACGCTTTACTTATCACGGACCTAAATACAACAGCCATGAAACATAGGCACATCGTGACACATCCGGATCAAGTATATTTTAGACTGGCGGAAAAATAACGCTTCTGAATACGATTGAAGCATTTACGAACTAACTGCAAAATGACGGTACGAGAAATTGCGCGGGTCTGTGAAATGCGAAGCTCCACTTGACTATTTATAGACTTCCGGAACTGCTATTATCATAATCCATTGCAGAAATATCGTCTATGTTCTGAAAAAGACGATCTATAAACTGGAATTGGCCGGCCAACGTGACATGCCGACACACGAGCCTCAGGCGTAATTGGAGTGAAGCCACGCCCATCACGAGCCCAACGAAACGTGATCATGACGCCGCTGGCATTGCATGCTCGGTCGGTGACGTCATTCGGTGACGTCACGCGGCACATCAGGCCACACCGGCTGCCAACCTACATTCGGCATGTCATCGGACCAGTAATGCGCCTCCACACGCCGCCCCGGGGACATCCCAAATAGCACAACGCCAATATTTACAGACATTTGTCGTGGTGCGACCACGGCGGCCAGAATAAATGAAACCGAAATTAGTCCGTGCTGTTTGGTCTGGCACAAATAGGGCGAAAGGTCATAGGCGCTAATTTTGTCCACCACACGTAAGCACATCCGATAGAACAGGGGCACGTTCACAACTGTATACGCACAGACACACACACACACACACACACACACACACACACACACACACGCGCGCGCGCGCGCGCGCGCGCACGCACACACTGCGAGACTGTTCGCCTTCGCTGGAACTTTTCAGGCCACGGTGACAGTGTTTTTCAAGAATCATCTATCTTTAGAACCCTGGTGTATTACCAGCGTCTCCTCTACTCAGATCCTCTTAATACCACCCTGCTTCGGATCTTGGCATTTATGCCGCCTCAGTAAGATCTCCCCTGGGGTAGCAGTGCCGCATCAGAATCTCGTGGTGTAGTAATATTCTGGCTATAGTAGATGTGGTCTGCGTGAAGTGAATCCAAGTTTCACAGTCACCAAAGCCGAAGAATTAGCAACACGTAAATTAGCCTGAGCCTTCAAGTGTTTCCAAGCGTATAGCGACGCATCGAACGAGCTACCACTCCAACTCATTGGCATATGCGATTGAGTGTGACCTGTGTAGTGGGCAGTGATGGAGGCAGCTGCCAACCGGCTCTCCTGCAAGGTAAAGTGTATCGACGCACCGGGCTGAGAAGTTCTGTTGCGATCGATGGCGTATTACCCAGCTCGCCCAACACCTCGTGCACGGATAATTCAAAATAAACACAATTCAATCATAAAGTCATAAGAGTCATAAAGTATTCAGGCTTAATAAGAGCCACAGGGGCCCATCTGGGTTAAGCCTATCTAGAAAAGGGACTAGAAATGTACATACTCTCACCCCAATCAATCCCTTATCCCAAGTTCTTAGGAAGCTATCTTACCCTTACCCCAGTCTATCTAGCGCCACTCACTTGCTACCGCATAACACCCTCAACAATCACAAGCTCCTCCCATCATACCCATCGTGCCACCATAGACAATCTCATCAGCATCACATCCCGAAGGAAGGTGCCGAATCCACTGCTAGGCACACCCCACACAAATTCATAAAGCGTTCAGACTTAATAAGAGACTCACTTGCTATTGCATAATACACTCAACAATTACAAATTCCTCCCATCATACCCATTGTGCTACCATGGACAATCTCATCAGTATCACATCCCGAAGGAAGGTGCTGAATCCCCTGCTAGATACACCCTATATAAAGTTATAAAGCGTTTAGACTTAATAAGAGACTCACTTGCTATTGCATAACACACTCAACAACTACAAACTCCTCCCAACTCCCATCTCCTCCCTGTCGATCAACCCTCCCTGGAATACAGAAAAACAAGCCCCCTATTCTTATAATGATTGTCGATGCCGTTTTTAAAGATGTTCAGTGTGTTGCTACTGACAATGGTTCCTGGCAGCTGGTTCCAGTGTTCTACTGTCCTGTTGGTGAAGAAAGACTGTCTTAACCTTGTCCTGCTGTGATTAACTTTAATTTTGAATTGATGACCTCTAATTGCATCATTTCTGTTAAATTCAAACATTTCCCTGAGATATCCCTGTTCCTGACCATGAACAAATTTAAAAACCTCGATGAGATCTCCTCTCAGCCTTCTATATCTAAGTGAAAACATATTCAATTTCTCAATCGTTCCTCATATGCCAGGTTGCCTATACCATTAACCATTTTTGTTGCCCTCTTTTGTACTCTCTCTAAAAGCCAACAATCTTTCTCATAACTAGGGGACCAAGCTTGGACACAGTATGCCAAATGTGGCCTGACATATGCACAGTAAAGCTTCCTGATGACCTCCTCGCTTTTGTATGACACATTCCTCTGTATTGCCCCAAGCATTCTTAGTGCCTTCTTCCTGGCTTCTTTGGTCTGTTCTGATGCCCCCAATTTTGTGTTCAAAATAACACCTAAGTCCTTCTCCTGCTGAGTCACAGATAGTACTTGGCCACCCATCAAGTATGGAGCCTTCATATGCTGCCTACCTACATGCATGACTTTGCACTTATCAAAATTAAACTTCATTTGCCATTTTTCGGTCCACTTCACTAGCTCGTCTAAGTCTTTCTGCAGCAAAACCTGCTCATTGTGCCCTGTTATTGCCCTAAAGATCTTCAAATCATCCGCAAATTTCAAAACCTTACTGCTTAGGCCACATTCAATGCTATTCACATATATAATGAACAATAGTGGCCCCAGTACCGACCCCTGGGGGATTCCACTAAGACAATTTTGCCATGATGACTTTGTACCCTTTAGCATCACTCTCTGCTGTCTATCTGAAAGCCACAACTCTATCCATTTTAGGATGCTACCTGCAATACCATGGACCTGAAGCTGCATCATTAACCGTTTATGGGGTACCTTGTCAAAGGTCTTACTAAAGTCAAGATATGCTACATCAACCTGATTTCCCTGATCAAATTGTTCTGTAGCAAAATTCAAAAAGTCCAAGAGATTTGTGAGACACGATCGCCCTTTTCTAAACCCATGTTGAGTATCTTGAATCAATCTGTTTCATTCCAGAAAACTAACTATTCTATCCTTGATAATTGATTCGAGTACCTTGCAGACTAGGGATGTGAGGCTTACTGGCCTATAGTTTTCAACTTTCCCTCTTTCTCCTTTCTTGAAAATAGGAACTACATTTGCCCTTTTCCAATCTGTTGGAATTTCATTTTGTGAAACTGATCTACAAAATATTATACTAAATGGAATTGCCACTTCCTTTTCAGCTTCCCGCAATACCCTAGCATAAATTCCATCAGGTCCTGCTGCCTTGTTTGGCTTTATTTTTCTGATATAATTGAAAACAATTTCACTATCAATGAAATCGACATCGTGTATCTGATCACCTGCCACTGAACTGTGGTTCACGGTTGGCAGATTAGTCACATCCTCAACTGTAAACACTGATTAACAATCAGACAACGCCCTGTTCTATCTTGCTTCTGCCTCCGTCTTTGTCACAGTCTTCGTCTCCATCTCCGTCTCTGTCTCTCCCTCTGCTTGTTTCTGTTTCTGTCTATATTCCTCGTCTCCATCTGTGTCTCTGTATCTGTCTCTGTCTCTCGTCTCCGTCTATCTCCATATCTGCCTTTGTCTCTGCCTATGTCTATGTCTGTATCTGTCCCTTCCCCTGTTTGTCTCTGTCTCTATCTCGGTCTCGGTCTCTATCTCTATCTCTATCCGTGGTCTCTGTTTCTGCACCTGCATCTCTCGTCTCTGTATTTATGGCTATGTATATATCTGTATCTACCCACTGAACGTCTCTGTCTCTGTCTCTATCTCTGTCTCTCGTGCTTGCATCTGTCTCCAACTCTCGTCTCTGCCTCTGTCTCTATATCTTGTATTCGTCATGTCTCCGTCTCTGCCCTGTCCGCCATGACTCCAAGCGACCCATGCGTTTTATCAGCCAGAGTCCGTGGTGCCATGGTCGACAGCAACGAGATCATCTATCGCTGAGCGCGGCAGGACAGGAACAATTTTGAATTGACTCATCCTGCATTAGTTAGTAGTCAAGTACTGCAGGGCACTCACATACTCCCCGGCCCCACGAATCAGAGCGCGCCGGCTCGGGTTATTTGAAAACTGGCTTTATAAGTGGTCACGTATGAAGCGTGCTTGCTTTCGAGATAGGCCGTGCCCGGCTGCTGCAGCGACAGCTGCGCCAGCGGTCAGGTGCCGCAAGAAATCGGCCTCAAAGCTCGCGTCTAAAATCCTGTTGAGATGGCATCAGTCTCCCCCCTGAGGGTGCGTACAACAGTGCAGTCAATGTCTGGATTAGGGCGGTTAGGAGGCTACACATTGCTTGCATTGTCGATACTGGCGCTTCACTGCAGCAAGAGGCAAGAGTAGTGCATGCTGCCGAAGCATTGGAGTGGAATGTATCTTCACAACAGGAGAGCGGAGCGTGTACCCGTAACAGGAGACAGGAGCGGGACATGTTGTCACAACGGGAGATCGAAGCCGGGAGTGTCACCGCAGTAGGAAACCCGAGCTGAACATGTCCGTACAACAGGAGACCGGAGCGGGTCGGGTCCCTACAACAGGAGATCGGATCGGGGCGTGTCCCCACAACAGGAGCTCGGAGTGGGGCGTGTCCCCACAACAGGGGATCGGAGTGGGGCGTGTCACCACAACAGGAGCTCGGAGTGCGGCGTGTCCCCACAACAGGAAATTGGAGTGGGGTGTCCCCACAATAGGAGCTCGGAGTGGGTGGTGCCCCACAACAGGAGATCGGAGCGGGTCGTGCCCCCATAACAGGAGATGGGAGTGGGGCGTGCCTCCACAACAGATCATCGAAACGGAACATGTACCTACAACAAGAGAAAGGAGCGAGGAATATCTCCACAACAGAAGACGGGATGGGACATGTCCCCGCAACAGGAGATCGGAGCGGAACATGTTCCGAAAACAGGAGACCGGAATTAGATGAAAAGCCGTCGTAGGATATCAAGACCGGGCGGGGCGTGCAGCCATAGTAGGGAACCGGATTGGGACGCTTGACCGTAGTAGGACATCTCAGTGGGGAATGCAGCCTCAGTAAGAGACCTCAGTAGGAAATGTAGCCACAGCAGGAGACCGGAGCGATACGTGTCCCCACAACTGCAGGACTAACGGGAGACCGGATTGGGACGCTTAGCCGTAGCAGGAGATCTCAGTGGGGCATGCAGCCGCAACAGGAGACCGGATACCGACTCACTGGGACTGCTACGTGAATTCATAGCAGGCTGGAGTTAGGTGTGCCTCGATAAGAGGAGTGCAGGTCGGGGCGTGGCACTCAGTCGGAATGGAGGGCGTGGGCGGCTGGGGCGGGGCGACACGGAACTTGGCCAATCTCTTTTAGCATAGCCGGTCGCTGAACTGCGACGTCACGCTTAGTTGGAAGCCTGTGACGATTGATTAACAGCCGGCACATGTCGTCTCACGGTTCACGTCATTCCAATTTAGTCCATGACTGAACTGGTCCAGCCTACGGTGGTAAATATTTCCGAATCCATTTTTATAATAGAATGAAAATGGCCAACATGTAATATTCGATGTAAATTAGGGTAATTCTTGTTTCAGGTGACATGAATATGTGATGTGCCATAAATGTATGCTTAAAAGAGTGGCCTAGCTCATCCGACTACCAAGAACAAGAAGTAGGAAAGGTTTTCACCAGGTTGTTTGTTTGCTTATTGAGTGGTTCTCGACGCACTTTATGTACGATCACGGCTAATGGCGCCGCCCACACTGTTTCGCCGGTGTGCCGCGGGATTGGAAAATGTCCCGAGTGGTGTGAGGTTTTCACAAGGCGGATTAGCTTTTGCGCCTTTTCCGATTGACGAAATGTGCCTTTCTATGTGATATATTTGCTTCATTTTCAACTTCTGACCGGCGAATGGTCCCACGGGGAATGCTGGGATAACATTTTCCACATTTTTTTCTTCAACGTTTCGTTTCACGACTATTGGTGTAGCACTAAGGAAATGGACTAACAAACCCTCATACCCCGACCCCGCCCACAAAAGATAATCATTTAAACGCGGTGAAACCCTCAGTTAGAACAAATAAGGATGTTCCGAAAAAAAAATGTCGGAAGCACTTCGCCCGATCTGCATGGCGCGCCACTGCAATAACGAACTTGCGTCACATGTGGCGGCGGGACACCGTCGCCATGTGTCACATGTAACCCCATTCACATGTGGCAGCGGGACCCGTTCCATATTCCATGACAGCGGAACTCCGTCGGCATGTGTCACATGTGGTGGCGGCACCCGTCGCCATGTGTCACATGTGGCGGTGTGACTCAGTCGCCATGTGCCACATGTGGTGGTGGGACTCCGTCGCCACGTGCCACGTGTAGAGGCGGGACTCCGGCGCCATTCACCGGCCTCACCGGTAGTGATTTCGCACGGTAGCCATGCAGTTCGGTGGCACACTGAAGCCCGACTGGCAGCGTTGAGCGGCGACGCCGGTGACGCCGGTGACGCCGAGTACGGCAGACCGCTCGTCAACTGGCAGCGTTGAGCGGCGACGCCGGTGACGCCCAGTACGGCAGACCGCTCGTCAACTGGCAGCGTTGAGCGGTGACGCCGGTGACGCCGAGTACGGCAGACCGCTCGTCAACTGGCAGCGTTGAGCGGTGACGCCGGTGACGCCGAGTACGGCAGACCGCTCGTCAACAGCGACGGCAGCCACGTGCGTCCCAAAGTGTCAATTTTCGAGACGACGACCGACAGGTGCGGCAGATCCCTCCGCTCCCCACAGGAGAGACGAGCCACCGAGCACCGTATTTTGCCCACGAATAGTGCAAGATTGGTCGTAAAGCGCGTCGCGCTGCGCCCAAGGTGGCAACATGGCGTGCCAAGGTGCTCGGCAATTTCTGTAGTTGCCGGTGCGGGGCGGAACCGGCCACGTGCGGTGGTGGGAATTAGTGCGGAACGGGTCCGCCGGGCACAGCCATTCAGTTGGCGTGGGGACGGTGGAAACTTGGTGAATGTAACGAAACGTTCGAACCGACCGCTGGATGAAGTAGAAACGAACATACGTGATTCGCTTCATGACGGGACTAGTAGAGCGCGGTCCGACCCAGCTCGATATGTACACTAGTAGAGCACGGTCCGACCCAGCTCGATATGTACACTAGTAGAGCGCGGTCCGACCCAGCTCGATATGTACACTAGTAGAGCGCGGTCCGACCCAGCTCGATATGTACACTAGTAGAGCGCGGTCCGACCCAGCTCGATATGTACACTAGTAGAGCGCGGTCCGACCCAGCTCGATATGTACACTAGTAGAGCGCGGTCCGACCCAGCTCGATATGTACACTGTGAAGCTGGCTTCTGCTGCAGCCTGTCCGCTCCTGCTTTCATCGCTCGGAACAACACCACTGATTACAAGTTTTATTCACCAGCTTTTACCAAAAGAGCTTCTCTAAAACTAGAAATGTTTGTTCTAAGAAAGGGTTTGTGAGAGCACATCCCGCGCCCTTACAGCTTGTCATGTATTTCGCGTCACAGTCGATCGCCCCGGTCGGTCGCCTTGCGCCCCCAAATATCGGTGCGTAATGATTTGGGAAACAAATATTCTTACCACACTGTGCTTTCAGCATGTCTTCTGATAAACACCAAGGCAGGCGTTTTTATATTCGAAGTTATTGGTCTACCGGCAGCCTTAGCCTTGATATCTAGTCGTAGGAGGAAAGTAGGTAGGATAGGATGACGCGGTCACTCTAACGGGTCTGCTATGTTTACTGGCAGGACAGCCACGGTATCATTAACCTATGAGTATATGATATCTCGCATATGTGTTGAGACTCTGCACAATGTAATACAAATACAAATATGGGGATGTGATAAAGAGGTGCTTCAATTGAAACACTTGACCTCGTTTTCCCTAGGTTCACATAGTTACTATCACTGGGGACACGGGATAGACACGTTTGCTATGTTTTTTTTCACGTGTATGTTTGCACGTTTGCTATGTATTTTCCACATGTAGCAAATCTTGTGATTGAAATGAGACCTCGTATTTTATGTTCAGTCGTTGGACGTTGCTTGATCTCGAGTGACCTAACCAAGATCACAGCTGTGAAATATTGTTTGCAAGAATAACACACCGGCTCTCCTGCCGAATGGATGGTGCCAAAAACTCTTGATTCCGGGAGACTGAGCGATAGCATTAACCTTAAGCTCACACTTACATTTACATTATGCGGTGACGTTCAATGCAACGATTCCGAATATTGCCTGCCGCCCCACCTCAATCTTGACGCTCCGCCACTCAACTGACCACGATCGAATCAGATCATCTTGACTTATGTCAAAGTGGTGCTTGGAGGTATGGAAGCACATCATTCAAGTAAACTCTACCAAATGTCCTCTGGATCGACCACATACATCTCGATATAGGGGACTTCGGCGTCGAGGTGATTCTCCCTCAACCATGGCGCCGAATTGCAGAGCCGGTGTGCGTGCCGATGCTGCTCAGGTCAGGTCAGGTCCGTCTCCGCACGGACACACTGTTGCACCGATGTCGATCAGTGTCCGATTGCTCACCAAACACTCGGTGGCAGCCGCAGCGCCCATCTAACACGGCATCAGCAGACCGCTGACCTGCTGCAGGCAATTGCGTAGGAAAAACTTCAAAGCACACAATATTCATATTTTGGTGTTTCACTTGAGCTCTTACCTGCACAGGCGGTGTCCGTATTTTTCCACGATAATTGCGTTTGTGTTTGTAAATTGTTCTCCAGAGAAGACATAGTATGGGCCTGGTTTCGACTGCAGCAATCCACTACGGGCCGGAATTGTACATACATAACGTTGTTTGGCAGGTAGTCGCTTGTGCAAGATCCGGAGGAAAGTTAATTGCATGAATATGAACAGATATCCCAGACCAAATGCGAATACAGTCTGACTGACACGCGTGTTTGCTCTAGATCAATTAATGTCAGAAAATGGTACCGAATATGCCTAAAATGCATGCTACCATGAATCACGGAAACTGACAATTTCAAGAAAACAGGCAGCTACACTTGATAAGACAACCCAGACATTTCGTGTACCTGCACTTTCTTAGACCCTAACTTGTCAGAGTTGTTCATCCTTTGGCAATTTCGCAAGTGTGAAACACAATTTGGCGCCTTCAAACGTCTTTTTGCTGCTAGGCGGTAATTTCATGACGAATTTGGCTAATTATGTCGACGATTCTCCATTTGGGGAAGGTTTGGCTTATTTCAGGATGCATCCCACAAATTTAAGCTCACACTTGAGATCTCCAGAATGTTTCAATTTCCCTCAGGAGTCATTCCATTTGCGAAACAAATTCAGCATCTGTCGGCTGGGTCGTTTGGTGCATGCCAAGAATTACCGCAGGAAGACAATGCGTACATTGGACAGACCTATTGGATGACCAAAGGGTAGCATGTGGTGCACGACTGCAGGCACCCACTTAGTTTTTCTTTTCACTTGAGCGGAGGGAGGAATTACTCGAGAATTATGCGTGAAGTTGAGGTACTTTCTTAGTTTAACCGATATTACCCCTGAACATGAAGGCATTTCCAGATCGCTGGGGCGGGGAAACATTGCCCGTACAGTTAACATGTTATTCGAGTTCCTGTGCACGAGTGCATCCGTTTTAGTGCATCAGCGGTGCTCGGACAGCGTCTGTACTGAGCGGTGCGCGGACAATGTCGGTACTGAGCGGTGCTCGGACAATGTCGGTACTGGGCGGTGCGCGGACAATGTCGGTACTCGGTGGTGCGCGGACAGCGTCGGTACTCGGTGGTGCTGAGACAGGAGTGATAGGTGGTGAGGTTGTCGGCGTCACCTACCGATGGTGGTGATGACGGTGACCGAGTAGAGAAGTGCCGTGCTGAATGACCACTCCATCACCTCGACACGGCTGTTGGTCCGCTGTGACGTCACGACGCCGATGATGCTGTCCTCCAGCTCCTTGAGACGGGTGTTGGCCATGGCAGTCCAGTTCTGCCTCTTCAGCAGCGGGAGGTTCACTACAACAGGAGGCAGCTGATGTGGATATCTTGTACAACATGATCCATTGGTTATAGACAGGGTGAACAAATAACTCGAATGTGCTGAAGACACGTCACATCGCAACGGCTATTTATTGTTAATATTTCATCCGATAAGCTTTCGAAAAAAGAAACATAGGAAATAATCATTGGAGCTCATGCAGAGCTGTCATACAGCGATATACAAGGTTTGCGATATCTGTACTTACTTATCGTCAAATAAATTCTGTTTCAACAAATAAATTGCTCATTGCGGGTCGGCACCGCTGGAAAGTAATTCTACGGTGTGGCAATCTTCCACATAATTTTAGCACGTGACACTCATATACTGGATGATAAATAAAACAAACTGACGATGTCATGTAACAGAAATGTGCTCCATGCATCGCTACTCATTTAGCTGTTCATTCGATAATGCAGGAATGCTAACATGCTGTCGTGAGCAAATATCATGCCATATAGTTGCATTAGAACTTAACTTGAAAAAGTTGAACATTTATTTATTCAGTCCTAATCAGCATAAACGTAATAAGAAGGCTCTTCATAGACGCTTTGAGGATTTCAGCGGAACAGAGAAAAACGTTCTGCGTTTACCAGGGCCACATAACTCTAAATACGAGTGATGTTCCAACATCTCCAACTTGAGTTAGCAGGGCTCGTTCTGACGTCCTCACTGGAGACCCGTGGAGACTCAATGCGGGCGAGATCCGGCGAGATCACGATCGACGAGTTAAAGTTGTTGACATTTGCATCATAAGGCGATTATATATCTGTGCAATGTACTAACACAGGGCGCCCATATGACGCCTGTGTGGGTGCTGGGCGAGAGAGAGAGAGAGAGAGAGAGAGAGAGTTAAAAGCACAGTGCAGTCGACAATTCGTGTCTGTCGGTCGTGACGCATTGTCTTGAGTGCATCGTATACACCACCAAGCGCCTTCAACATGCATGCACAAAGTCATAAAGTCATACAATTTTCGGACTAAATAAGAGCCACAGGAGCCGATCTGGGTTATTTTTTTTATAAGAAGGCCTGCACAAGCCTTTATCCTTTTTCGGATTCTGAGTCACTGGGGCTAAGACATACGCTGAATGTGATGCCCATTTATCCCTCGGCACAATACAATTGTGTTTCGGGCACTATTTTCAAGTTTCCAAAGCGAGGTCAACCTTTCGACCTCATCTGGCAATTGAACTATGTGGTCAAATCCAACATATCGCACATCATTAATACTATGTGACAATTATAAATGTTATGTTAAACGTTTCGGGTGCAGATCTGATATTGGTTTCACATCATGAACGATCAAACGTGATAATTCTCGATGTTTGCGAACAAGGACACTTAAACTGACTTTGGAAGTCAACCAGTAACACGAAGTGTACAAATCTGGCATTAATCGTGAGATCTGGTCACGCACAACTCGTTAGTGTTGCTTCACGTCGCCAGCACCCTCCGCTTCGACACGCTAGGGGGAGGGGGCGCGTTGCAACAACCACCGGCACTGGGGATGGCAACAACCACCGGCACTGGGGATGGCAACAACCACCGGCACTGGGGATGGCAACAACCACCGGCACTGGGGATGGCAACAACCACCGGCACTGGGGATGGCAACAACCACCGGCACTGGGGATGGCAACAACCACCGGCACTGGGGATGGCAACAACCACCGGCACTGGGGATGGCAACAACCACCGGCACTGGGGATGGCAACAACCACCGGCACTGGGGATGGCAACAACCACCGGCACTGGGGATGGCAACAACCACCGGCACTGGGGATGGCAACAACCACCGGCACTGGGGATGGCAACAACCACCGGCACTGGGGATGGCAACAACCACCGGCACTGGGGATGGCAACAACCACCGGCACTGGGGATGGCAACAACCACCGGCACTGGGGATGGCAACAACCACCGGCACTGGGGATGGCAACAACCACCGGTACTGGGGATGGCAACAACCACCGGCACTGGGGATGGCACGGCAGAGCGCCGTGCACGGGCCAACGCTAATTTTGTCCCGTTCACGGTATTACGACGACACACCGATGGCTGCCGTGCCTATGCCAGGTGTCTGACTGTGCAATTACAAATACCGTTACGAGTTGTGTGTGTGGCCGAGTGGTCGCATGACCTGATTCGCCCCCGGGCGGGAAACATCTCGGATTCGCGGGACCAGATTTACGCGCTTCCGGGACTATTTCGGTCAACAGACCACCAGGGTCGCGACAAGCATTGCTTCGGTGGTAATGTGCCTAGCGGACAATCCTCCGGAACGTTCGGTCGGCTGAGATGCAAAGTTGGGTTTAAAAATACCAGGACAATTTGCTCTTATGTGACGGCCTATGAAATAACTTACTAGCTATTGCATATCATGGGCGCATGGACGGCATAGACCATACAGTGGCCATACATATGATAGCTTATCTATAATTTGCATTATAATACATTATCTGTAGCACACAAATACTAACCGAAAGAACACTTCCCTCACGCGATATTGACAGGGTTACATGTCCATTTCAGCAAGACGCCTAGTTGGTGGACCACTAGCGAGGCATCGATAAGTTGGATCTCTTCATATTTCAAGGTTTGTTTAAATGTTCGCCGGTACATTGCAATCGACTCCCGGAATTCTGAGCACAAACAGTGTGATTCATACGTTGAAGCAAAGTGGTCTGTGACATGAGGCATTGTGTGCTGATGGATGGAGGATGGAAATGTCTCAGCTGATATAGGCTCGAATTTGAACTGAACACATCGGACTAATATGGAAATGAAGGTCTATGGTATGACATGCTTATTGTTGTTGTAAACTCTACCTAGTTAGCTCGTAACTTACTCACCGCAGTTACCCCAACTGGCAGACATATTTTATTTAATTACCCCAGTTCACTTTCTCAGCACAAGCATCGTCCTAGCAATATCGTTATAAGTAGCCAATTAACTTGCTAGCTTTTTCCGACCGCGACAACAGCGATTTGTGAACGGCCCGCAGCGTTCGTTTCTATTCTAGTGCTGCATCGTCGTGTTTTCTATTAGCGATATCAGATAGACCACCGATAAATAACATGATATATGTGAAATGTTACTGTTGGAGAACTCAAATGCACTTTATATTGTCGTCAAAATTATTTGTAGTATCATATATCCCGTTGAATGTGACTTTGGATAATTGTTTGAATAGAGACAGTCCGCTTAAGTAAGCTGAATAATAAATTGTACCTTGCCCAAGAAGAATTAGTAGTAATGCGTTACAAAAATATCAGGGTTTCAAGGATTTTCGTAGCGGGGAGGTGACGGGACAAGAACAATGTCAAGAGATTGCAGAATGTAGTCTAATCAGAGTGCATTTTAATTTAATCTATTTTAGCCTATTAGCTAAATAATTTCCAGATATTTTAGCACTGATCCGCATATATACCTGTACCAGGCAGCCCGATACAGGGCAATCCAATTCCAGCCTGATACATACTCGAACGGACATGCATTGACCTCGGATGACCTTATTGCAACAAAACATGCATTCTGGGACTTCTGTATGACCTAAATTTAAATACCCTTCTCTAGAGAAGCCATCAGTGGGCTTTTATGTTTCATTGTGTTTCACGTTTCGGGTAAAATGCGCGAGTTTGACCTGACCTGGTCCTATGGCCACCCACGTTACAGGGTCACATAAAATGACAATGGATATGTACCAAACTAAGCGCAACACTGCAATGCTTCATTTGCGGCCCAATATCAATACATTCGCTGCAAGACCCTTCGATGTTGTTGAAACAATAACCAGATGGTGAAGTGGGAGACACCAGAAATTTGTGGATTAAAAACAAGCTTGAACCGCGCTGAATGGCTGTCGGTTAACTAATGGTATACAAATAAAACAAAGGAATTACTTTTCCGTTCCTCTATCTCAGCTAGGAGAGAAATGGCAAGGACGTGGAAGCCCCGTAAACAACGAGGTCGTGACAACCCCTTCGACAACGAGGGCGTGGCAGCCCTCTCGACAAGGAGGGCGTGACAACCCCCTCGACAATAAGGGCGTGACAGCCCCCTCAACAGCGAGCTGGCGTGGCAGCCTCTTAACACGCGCCCTGGAGGGCCTCTGAGAATTACGCGCACTGGAGGGGGGGGGCCGATTCCGCCCCCCTAAGATCTCGGCTCCTAGTAAAGCTGGAGGAACGAAATTCGCAGGATAGATGGGCACGGTAGTGACCTCTATTGTGTACAATTTTCGTGACCTTAGGTCAATATCTTCAAGGTCAAATGAGGTCAGATTGGCAAAATTTTCCGGTTTTGCGTGGCTTGGCTTGTCATCGTTATGGATCGCTGTGATTGTGTTTAAATGCTCAAAAATGGGCATCAATAATGTTTTGGACATTACTAATGATGCAATGCAGATGCTAGACCCAACATTTGACCTCAGGTCACCTATATAGCACCACTTTATCAGGTCAGTTACCTGTTCCAGTTACCGGAACCGGCCGCCCGCCCGAATGCTCCGTCGGGCAGCTCGGAGCAATCGGCTTCGTGAAGAAGGGAGTGAAGTACATGAATAAAGTATGGAAACGCTTAGGTACACAATGACAAACAGTAGTTTTCAGGATGTGTAGGGAGTAACGTGCAAAGCGACATCAATCGCATGATAGTCATTTGCATTTATGACAACATTCCAGTTGACCAAGCTTGGTTCATTAACCGTCAGAACTGACCGACTTGACTTCGGTGAACTAACATGACCAAACTTTATAGCATAACAATATGCATCAAACAAGTCGCTAGTGTTGCCAAGAACTCTTCCCTTTTACCGATATACGGGAAGCGCAACGCAATGAAAAACAGTACAAATGACAACCAGTAGTGCATTTATGGCAACATTCCAGTTGATCAAGTTTGGTTCCATTAACCTGTCATGAACTTGACCTGACTTGACCTTGGTGACCTAACATGACCTTGAAACTATACAGCATATCAATATGTATTAAACAAGTCGCTAGTGTTGCCTAGAACACTTCCCTTTTGTCAGTATACTGGAAGCGCATTAGCGCCGATTTTTGTGGTCTGGCGCTATAACATTCTTTGACTTTAGCGGCTCCTAACTTGAAAAATTTTCGACCGATTTCCATTTGTCTTCCTTTAAACGACGCGCCGTTCATTTCTAAGCAGGTACACCGAAAATCGGGTATATCGACCGGTAAAATTTGCAGTTATTTGCGAAAAACCGGAGGGGTGGGCGGATTTCGCCCCCCCCTCCAGTGCGCGTGTTAAACAACGAGGTCGTGACCCCCCCCAACAGTGAGCACGTGACAACCACCTCGATAGCGATGGCGTGACAGCCTCCTCAACACCGAAGTCGTGACGACCCCTCAACAGCGAAGGCGTGACAACCCCTGAACAGCGAGGGCGTGAAAACCCTCTCGCTAGCGTGATAACATCCTCAACAGCGAAGGCAGGACAGCCTCATTCACAGCGTTGTGTGACAACCACTCAACCCTCAATAGAGGGCGTGACAGCCCCCTGAACAGGGACAGCGTGGCAACCCCCTCAACAGCGAGGACGTGACAACCCCCTCGATAATTATCAGGCGTGATAACATCCTCAACAGCGATTGCGTGACAACCCCATGAATAAGGAGGGCATTACAACCCCCTCAACAGCGAGGGCGTGACAACCACCTCGATAATTAGTTGGCGTGATAACAACCTCAACAGCGAAGGCATGACAGCCTCATTAACAGCGAATGTGCGACAATTCCTTCAACTCTCAATAGCGAGGGCATGAGAGCCCCCTGAGCACGGACGGCGTGACAACACCTTCGACAGCGAGGGCTCGACAACCCCTCAGCAGCGAGGGCATGACAACCCCTGAGCACGGACGGCGTGACAACACCTTCGCAGGCCACGCGCCCCAAGGGGGCATGACAAAGCAGCAACAACCCCTTAGCAGCGAGGGCGTGACAATCACGTCGGTAATTACCTGGCGTGATAACATCCTCAACAGCGATTGCGTGACAACCCCATGAAAAAGGAGGGCATGGCAACCCCCTCAACAACGAGGGCGTGGCAACCTCGTTAACAGCGAATGTGTGACAACCCTTTCAACTCTCAATAGGGAGGGCATGAGAGTCCCCTGAGCAGGGACGGCGTGACAACGCCTTCAACAGTGAGGGCATGCCCGCCCCTCAACAGCGAGGGCGTGACAACCATTCCGATGCGAAGCCTGGTGAAATGCGCAGAAGGCGAATATTAAGGTATTCTTGGCCAGCTCTAACCATCTGGGAACTGTGCGTGAAGGAGATTGGACTGAGAAGCCAAAAAAGGTATTTACGGTAAGGCGTGAGATGAGGTGGCATGGGCGGACGTGGATAGTGTTTTTGGTCAGGTTTACTCCGGCAAATTCTGGCCACGTCGGCATAACGGGATGAGAGAGGTGGGGAGCGTAGTGCACATCGGAAAATCGATGTGATTGTTTAATGACTGAGGAATGTCTTTGAATTGGGTCCCGAATTGTGCTCTTCTTAAGTCGAATGGTGTAGTTTTTAACTGTCAATATTCAAATACCGACCTTGATCGCTTTTATTTGTGCGCGATCCATGTGGTGTAAGGTAGGACTATGCTTCTTGACAGCAGCAATAGTTACGTGGACATAGGTAATCACTGAGCAGTGCACAAAAGCACATTGCAGGGGCAAATGGCAACCTGGCGACACGGTGAGTTACACCGGCTTCGTGGCGACCATGCACCGCCGTGATACCTACAGCCACGCATCCATACTGCGGGCCGGGACTACAGAGGGCGACACACATACATACTGCGGGCCGGGACTACAGAGGGCGAGACACATACATACTGCGGACCGGGACTACAGAGGGTGACACACATACATACTGCGGGCCGGGACTACAGAGGGTGACACACATACATACTGCGGACCGGGACTACAGAGGGTGACACACATACATACTGCGGACCGGAACTACAGAGGGCGACACACATATATACTGCGGGACGGGACTACAGAGGACGACGCATACACACTGCGAGCCGGAACTACAGAGGGTGACACACATACACACTGCGGGCCGGGACTGCAGAGGGCGACACACATACATACTGCTGGCCGGGACTGCAGAGGGCGACACACATATACATACTGCGGGCCGGGACTACAGAGGGTGACACACACACACACATACTGCGGACCGGGACTACAACGGGCGACACACACACACACATACTGCGGACCGGGACTACAGAGGGTGACACACATACATATTGCGGGCCGGGACTACAGAGGGCGACACACACACACGCATACTGCGGGCCGGGACTACAGAGGGTGACACACACACACACACATACTGCGGACCGGGACTACAGAGGGTGACACACATATATACTGCGAGTCGGGACTACAGAGGGTGGCACACATATATACTGCGGGCCGGGATTACAGAGTACGACACACACATACATACTGCGGACCGGGACTACCGAGGGTGGCACACATACATACTGCGGGCCGGAATTACAGAGGGCGACACACATATATACTGCGGGCCGGGATTACAGAGGGTGACACACATACATACTGCTGGCCGGGACTAGAGTGTGACACACACACACACACACACATACTGCGGGCCGGGACTACAGAGGGTGGCACACATATATACTGCGGGCCGGGACTACAGCGGGCGACACACACATACATACTGCGGACCGGGACTACAGAGGGTGACACACACACATACTGCGGACCGGGACTATAGAGTGTGACACACATACATACTGCGGGTCGGAACTACAGAGGGTGACACACATACACACTGCGGGCCGGGACTACAGCGGGCGACACACACATACATACTGCGGACAGGGATTACAGAGGGTGACACACATACATACTGCGGGTCGGGACTGCAGAGGGCGACACACATACATACTGCGGGCCGAGACTACAGAGGGCGACACACATATATACTGCGGGCCGGGACTGCAGAGGGTGACACACATGCAAACTGCGGACCGGAACTACAGAGGGCGACACACATGCATACTGCGGGCCGAGACTACAGAGGGTGACACACATAGATACTGCGGGCCGGGACTGCAGAGGGCGACACACATATACATACTGCGGGCCGGCACTACAGAGGGTGACACACACACACACATACTGCGGACTGGGACTACAGCGGGCGACACACACACACACACATACTGCGGACCGGGACTACAGAGGGTGACACACATACATACTGCGGGTCGGGACTACAGAGGGTGACACACAATACACAAGACACACATGCGGACCGGGACTACAGAGGGTGACACACATACATACTGCGGGCCGGGACTACAGCGGGCGACACACACACACACATACTGCGGACCGGGACTACAGAGGGTGACACACATACATACTGCGGGTCGGGACTACAGAGGGTGACACACACACACACATACTGCGGACCGGGACTACAGAGGGTGACACACATACATACTGCGGGCCGGGACTACAGCGGGCGACACACACTCCGACTAAGAGGGGACACACATACTGCGGACCGGGACTACAGAGGGTGACACACATACATACTGCGGGCCGGGACTACAGAGGGTGACACACACACACACATACTGCGGACCGGGACTACAGAGGGTGACACACATACATACTGCGGGCCGGGACTACAGCGGGCGATACACACACACACATACTGCGGACCGGGACTACAGAGGGTGACACACATACATACTGCGGGCTGGGACTACAGGGGGCGACACACATATATACTGCGGGCCGGGACTACAGAGGGTGACACACATATAAACTGCGGGCCGGGACTACAGAGGGTGACACACATACATACTGCGGGCCGGGACTACAGAGGGTGACACACATACATACTGCGGACCGGGACTACAGATGGTGACACACATACATACTGCGGACCGGAACTACAGAGGGCGACACACATATATACTGCGGGCCGGGACTACAGAGGACGACGCATACACACTGCGGGCCGGAACTACAGAGGGTGACACATATACACACTGCGGGCCGGAACTGCAGAGGGTGACACACATATACATACTGCGGGCCGGGACTACAGAGGGTGACACACACACACACATACTGCGGACCGGGACTACAGCGGGCGACACACACACACACACATACTGCGGACCGGGACTACAGAGGGTGACATACATACATATTGCGGGCCGGGACTACAGAGGGCGACACACACACACACATACTGCGGGCCGGAACTACAGAGGGCGACACATATACATACTGCGGGCCGGGACTGCAGAGTGTGACACACACATACATACTGCGGACCGGGACTACCGAGGGTGGCACACATACATACTGCGGGCCGGGACTACAGAGGGCGACACACACACACATACTGCGGACCGGGACTACAGAGGGTGACACACATACATACTGCGGACCGGGACTACCGAGGGTGGCACACATACATACTGCGGGCCGGGACTACAGAGGGTGACACACACACACATACTGCGGACCGGGACTACCGAGAGTGGCACACATACATACTGCGGGCCGGGACTACCGAGGGTGGCACACATACATACTGCGGGCCGGGACTACAGAGGGCGACACACACACACATACTGCGGACCGGGACTACAGAGGGTGACACACATACATACTGCGGACCGGGACTACCGAGGGTGGCACACATACATACTGCGGGCCGGGACTACAGAGGGCGAGACACACACACATACTGCGGACCGGGACTACAGAGGGCCACACAGATGTGGACAGGGCCTCATCTAACAATGTTTGACTGGAGGTCGTACCATTGACTCCAATGGGGCCAAATTTAAGCATTTCGAGCTCCTTGCCCCCAGCAATGCTTAAGCAATTGGAAATGCAACTTGACCGCGGGTCACGGTCATGAGTGGAGAGATCGCCCCCCAAGCAAAATGCTACATGGGGCTGGTGTTGTGGGTCAGGGCAACAGAGGGCGGTGCGGTGCACACAGGTATTGTGTGTCGGGAATACAGGGCACGACCCATATCGACAGTTTGAAACTACTAGGGGAAACAAGCACAGGCTTTACAATTGACATGGTTGCTTTAACTTTGTACCCGATGTTCTGTAAAGTATCCGGACCAACAGCAAACAATTTTTATCACTGTTAACGCAAATTTATTTGTGTCAAGCTTCAAACTGTTTATTTTGTGCCGGTGCATGGCTATATTAGTTAACACGCGCCCTGGAGGGCCTCTGGAAATTATGCGCTCTGGAGGGGGGGATTCCGCCGCCTAAGATCTCGGCTCCTATTAGAGCTAGATTAACTAAATTTTCAGGGTGGATGGGTACGGTAGAGTACTCTATTGTGTGCAATTTTCATGATCTGTGGTCAATATCTTCAAGGTCAAATGAGGTCACATATGTCACATTTTGTTTGTTTTGCGTGGCTTGGCTTGACATGGTTATGTATCGCTACGATTGTGTTTAAATGCTACAAAATGGGCATTAATGATGTTTTAGACATGGCTAATGATGTAATACAGTTGATAGATCCGTCATTTGACATCAGGTCACCTATATATCAGCACTTTACAGGTCGGTTACCTGTTCCAGCTACCAGAACCAGGCCGCCCGCTCGACTGGTCCGGCGGGCGTCCCGGCACAATCGGCTTCACGAAGAAAGGAGTGAAGTACATGAATGAAGTATGGAAACGCTTAGGTTCACAATGATAAAACAGTAGTTTTCAGGATGTGTAGGGAGTAACATGCAAAATGACATCAATCGCATGCCAGTCATTTGCATTTATAACAACCTTCCAGTTCACCAAGTTTGGTTCCATTGACGTGTCATGAACTTAACCTGACTTGACCTCGGTGTTCTAACATGTCCTTGAATCTATATAGCATAACAATATACATCAAACAAATCGCTAGTGTTGCCAGAACACTTCCCTTTTGCCTATTTACGGGAAGCGCATCAGCGTCGATTTTTGTGGTATGGCGCTACGAAATATGTTGACTTTAACGGCCTCTAACTCGGAAAAAAATTCGGCCGATTTTCATTTTTCTTCTTTTAAGCGACGCGAAGGACATTTCTGAGCAGGTACGCAAAAAGTGGCGTATATCGACCAGTAAAATCTGGAGTTATTTACGAAAAACCGGAGGGGTGGGCGGATTTCGCCCTCCCTCCCCTCCAGTGTGCGTGTTAAGATACTATCTTGTGGCGGATATCCTCATTAAATGTTCAAACTCTGCATTAATTGACTGGATGGGGAGCCACAACAGAGACAGCCCTCCGAATATGCTACCTGTTTTTTTTTCTCCAGCTTTTCTCTTCTTCACATGTTTTTTTAGCCGTCCCTAAGAGTGATAACGTCAGTGTTATTTTGATTCACTTTCGAAACTGTAGTAGTTCAAGTTCTATTAATACCACTAAGAGAGTTTAACCAGTTTAATATAAAATCAGTTTTCCCCACAGCTCAGGTAATATGCCAACTTCGGAAGTGAGTGGCATCTGATTCGAGCTAACGGTGCGATTGGCACCTCGACTGCACGCTTCCTGCCCACACAATCGGGAACTGTCCGCATTGTTGTCCGATAAAAGCCGGCTGAGAATCGCTCGGAACATTGGACACTGTCTGGAGTGGCGGCAGCATGAATGCCTGCACTCAACGTATCACCGTTGCATAATGGCACGTTTGCTCAGCGCGACAGCTGCCAGCGTGGACTGATCAGTGCCGGAAGAGCCCACCAACACCGCGCACAGGGCAGCCGCGCCAGCGTGACTGATCAGTGCCGGAAGAGCCCCCCAACACCGCGCACAGGGCAGCCGCACCAGCGTGGACTGATCAGTGCCGGAAGAGCCCACCAACACCGCGCACAGGGCAGCCGCACCCAGACGGCGCTTGGCGAGCAGGCGTTCGACTGGGCGCGTGCACAGCCACTCCACACGCAGTGGCATGCCGTATCCATGCATAGCGCTAGGCGTACCCGTCTTTGAGAGTCACAGTCACACTATTCCAACTTAGACGATACGATCGTCACAATTACCTCAAATCACGATGTGGAACAGCCGCTTTCGCTGTTCACATGTTCCCACGAGTGCTTAATCCCATGCAATAGACATTACATACAAGCTTTGTATTGACAGATGGCACCGCAGTCTCCCTGACCCTTGGTATATGCCCTAACCTTTGCAACCTAACGGGAGCAGCATGTGACTGGTTTGCCCTGCCTCTGTGCCGGCAGCCAGAGCTCCCACATATGCCTCCCACATATGCCTTCTCTGCTATGCGTTTATCAGCCGTACACACAAGGAGTGAACGGCTGAAAAGAAGTAGGAGCCGAGATCACCGCACACCAAGAAAGACGTAGGAACTAACCTACCAGACGTAGGAACTGACCTACCAGAGATGTTTCTAAGACGTAGGAACTAACCTACCAGAGGTGTTTCTAAGACGTAGGAACTGACCTACCAGACGTAGGAACTAACCTACCAGAGGTAGGAACTAACCTACCAGAGGTGTTTCTAAGACGTAGGAACTAACCTACCAGAGGTGTTTCTAAGACGTAGGAACTGACCTACCAGAGGTGTTTCTAAGACGTAGGAACTAACCTACCAGAGGTGTTTCTAAGACGTAGGAACTAACCTACCAGAGATGTTTCTAAGACGTAGGAACTAACCTACCAGAGGTGTTTCTAAGACGTAGGAACTGACCTACCAGACGTAGGAACTAACCTACCAGAGGTAGGAACTAACCTACCAGAGGTGTTTCTAAGACGTAGGAACTAACCTACCAGAGGTGTTTCTAAGACGTAGGAACTAACCTACCAGAGGTAGGAACTAACCTACCAGAGGTGTTTCTAAGACGTAGGAACTAACCTACCAGAGGTGTTTCTAAGACGTAGGAACTAACCTACCAGAGGTGTTTCTAAGACGTAGGAACTAACCTACCAGAGGTGTTTCTAAGACGAGGAACTGACCTACCAGACGAGGAACTAACCACCAGAGGTAGGAACTAACCTACCAGAGGTGTTTCAAGACGTAGGAACTAACCTACCAGAGGTGTTTCTAAGACGTAGGAACTAACCTACCAGAGGTAGGAACAACCTACCAGAGGTGTTTCAAGACGTAGGAACTAACCTACCAGAGGTGTTTCTAAGACGTAGGAACCAACCACCAGAGATGTTTCTAAGACGTAGGAACCAACCCACCAGAGTGTTTCTAAGACGGGAACAACCACCAGAGGTGTTTCTAAGACGTAGGAACGACCACCAGACGTAGGAACCAACCTACCAGAGGTGTTCTAAGACGAGGAACTAACCTACCAGAGGTGTTTCTAAGACGTAGGAACTAACCACCAGAGGTAGGAACTAACCTACCAGAGGTGTTTCTAAGACTTAGGAACTAACCTACCAGAGGTGTTTCTAAGACGTAGGAACTAACCTACCAGAGGTGTTTCTAAGACGTAGGAACTAACCTACCAGAGGTGTTTCTAAGACGTAGGAACTAACCTACCAGAGGTAGGAACTAACCTACCAGAGGTGTTTCAAGACGTAGGAACTAACCTACCAGAGGTGTTTCAAGACGAGGAACTAACCTACCAGAGGTAGGAACTAACCTACCAGAGGTGTTTCTAAGACGTAGGAACTAACCTACCAGAGGTGTTTCTAAGACGTAGGAACAACCTACCAGAGGTGTTTCTAAGACGTAGGAACTAACCTACCAGAGGTAGGAACTAACCTACCAGAGGTGTTTCAAGACGAGGAACCAACCTACCAGAGGTGTTTCTAAGACGAGGAACTAACCACCAGAGGTGTTTCTAAGACGGGAACCAACCTACCAGAGGTGTTTCTAAGACGTAGGACCAACCTACCAGAGGTGTTTCTAAGACGTAGGAACTAACCTACCAGGGGTGTTTCTAAGACGTAGGAACTAACCTACCAGAGGTGTTTCTAAGACGTAGGAACAACCTACCAGAGGTGTTTCTAGACGTAGGAACTAACCTACCAAGGTG
Source organism: Ashinkailepas kermadecensis (assembly GCA_034440615.1). Classification (NCBI taxonomy): domain Eukaryota; kingdom Metazoa; phylum Arthropoda; class Thecostraca; family Neolepadidae; genus Ashinkailepas; species Ashinkailepas kermadecensis. The sequence continues at coordinate 129,456 of JAOTOM010004016.1, read as the reverse complement.
TTTCTAAGACGTAGGAACTAACCTACCAGAGGTGTTTCTAAGACGAGGAACGACCTACCAGAGTGTTTCTAAGACGAGGAACTAACCTACCAGAGGTGTTTCAAGACGTAGGAACAACCACCAGGGGGTAAGACAGGAACTAACCTACCAGAGGTGTTTCAAGACGAGGAACACCTACCAGAGGTGTTTCTAAGACGTAGGAACTAACCTACCAGAGGTGTTTCTAAGACGAGAACTACCTACCAGGTGTTTCAAGAGTAGGAACTAACCACCAGAGGTGTTTCTAAGACGTAGGAACTAACCTACCAGAGGTGTTTCTAAGACGTAGGAACTAACCTACCAGAGGTTTCTAAGACGAGGAACTAACCACCAGGTAGGAACAACCTACCAGAGGTGTTTCTAAGACGTAGGAACTAACCTACCAGAGGTGTTTCTAAGACGTAGGAACTAACCTACCAGAGGTGTTTCTAAGACGTAGGAACTAACCTACCAGAGGTTTTCTAAGAGGAACTAACCTACCAGAGGTGTTTCTAAGACGGTAGGAACTAACCTACCAGAGGTGTTTCTAAGACGTAGGAACTAACCTACCAGAGGTGTTTCTAAGACGTAGGAACAACCACCAGGTAACAACAACCACCAGAGGTTAACAACCTACCAGAGGTGTTTCAAGACGAGAACTAACCTACCAGAGGTGTTTCTAAGACGAGACAACCACCAAGGTGTTTCTAAGACGTAGAACAACCACCAGAGGTGTAAGACAGAACAACAAGTAAAAAACAAGGGTTAAACAGAACAACCACAATAAACAGACAACTACAGAGTTCAAACTAAACACACAAGTCAAACACAACCACAGGTGTTTCTAAGACGTAGGAACACCTACCAGAGGTGTTTCTAAACGTAGAACAACCTACCAAGGTGTTTCTAAGACGTAGGAACAACCTACCAGAGGTGTTCAAGACGTAGGAACAACCTACCAGGGGTGTTTCTAAGACGTGGAACTAACCACAGAGGTTTCAAGACGAGGCACCACCAGGGTGTTTCAAGACGGGAACAACCTACCAGAGGTTCAGACGTAGGAACGACCTACCAGGGGTGTTTCTAAGACGTAGGAACTAACCTACCAGAGGTGTTTCTAAGACGTAGGAACTAACCTACCAGAGGTGTTTCTAAGACGTAGGAACTAACCTACCAGAGGTGTTTCTAAGACGTAGGAACTAACCTACCAGAGGTGTTTCTAAGACGTAGGAACTGACCTACCAGGGGTGTTTCTAAGACGTAGGAACTAACCTACCAGAGGTGTTTCTAAGACGTAGGAACTAACCTACCAGAGGTGTTTCTAAGACGTAGGAACTGACCTACCAGGGGTGTTTCTAAGTGCAGGGAAGCGTGGATGTCACTTTGTAAAATTCATTGGGGAATGACCTTTTTGATGGCCAAAACTGCCTAGAAAACTTTTTATCTACCATACACCCAGAGGCCCAATGGTTAATCTTTAGTCTGCTGAGTGGATGGAGGGGGAATCAATGATTGAAGGGGCCAATGACCTCTATTAGTATATACAAGGTGACACCTCTGTTGGGAAGAATACGGCAATGAATACTTTCGGCATTGCACTAATCTGATGTCATGATTAACCTCGTGGAAAGAGGCACGAGGTAAGGCTACTTTTTGCTCACACATTGATATTAAAGTATGCTGCGATGTGTTACGTGGTTGAACCACAATATATGCGTTTGCATGTAAGCAAACCCATGGTCTGTGGTTCAACTGCCCATTTGTCAGTCTGCTGTTTGTGCGAAGTTCGATTTCATATGTTTTCGTTGCTATCACGCCGAATATTTGCGGATGTATACTTTGATGCGGTTATAGTTGTATTGTACGCCAGTGTCACTGGCTGTCCCTATGCTATTCACGCTTAATGTTTTAGAACACTTTCGGACTACTCAGTCTTGTTATCTTATCAATTTACATTTATAATTTCCGAACTTGTTGTTGACATCAGGTAGCATATTTTCAATGGTTGGAATGTTTTGGAGGTCAATAGTCAAACTTCAGCACAGAAAAGCATCCAATTTCGCTGTTTATTTATTTACTTACAAGTACATCCACGCAGCTGGTGGCTATTATTGCACAGGATGGAGGTGAATAAATAAGTCAGCTGAATGGCAAAGGACGTAGGGATTAAGGACGTTGCATTCTAGAGCACTGCAGCCAGTCGGCGCCGGCTCAATAGACTGAAACAAGGACAAGGGTAGGTATCAGATCAAGGAATGGAAGGGTGCTGAGAAATCAAGGCCAAGGTTCGTCCACATAAATTATACAATAAATAGCAATGATGAATAGTGATGCGCTTGTTCGGATTCGTTCGTGCATTGTCTTGATTGCTGGTTCACTCTCTTCGTCGCTGCTTGGGGAAGCGACCCTTCTTGCAGCCTCTCCCGCTACGCCACTGGGAGATGGGTTGGTGAGGAAGGAGACACGGCTAGGTCCGTCCTAGCATCGCGAATTTGATCATAACGGTGGCGGCTAGGGTTGTAAACAAAAGCCGAGACTTTGTCGAGAAAGTTCCAAGCTCGTCAAGTTTTGCATCAGGCTGGGATACATATTCACAGGAACGACTGAATCCGACTGAGATTGAACCTTAATGCCAGAATAGTTCGTTCGGAATGTGACAAATGTGACACATATTCCGAGTTATGGCTACACAGCTCAGAAGGAAAGAAAAACACACCACCACCACATACAATTTATAAAAGGGCATCTCGGAATCTAGAGAAATTCGAATAGGCCTTGAAGTAGCTCCCACTGAACCTTAAGATCCGGGTCAATGTGTCGACTGGGAAGCATGGAACTGAAAGGAGCCAATGCCCGACATTACGTTTCCGGGACACGGTCGAATGGGCGGACGCGGCGGTGGACAGGGGCGATCAACTAGCACTGGCAGCCCATGCTCGCATCGTGTCGATTTGGTTGTCCGCTCATCACGACTTGGTGGTCCCGGCGTCCGGACCAGGACGTGCCGAACCTGTGACGGAGAGCCGGCACATAGACTAACACTTCCAAACAGCCGGCCGACCTGCGGCGGTTAAATGCAGTGCACGTGCAGGTGTTCTGCACAGATAGACACCAAATGCATCCTCAGGGTTTATGCCAGCCCTCACTGTCCGAGGGATGCCACAACAGCCTGTTCGCTCACGACCATCGATAGCAAAACGACAGGTGGCAGCGCACCGTCGCTTGGCATAATTGTTCATGCATCCCATATGAATACTTCTGGCAATCAGGCGGGCTTGGCAACTACGAATACAGAGGTGTCTTTGTAGCGGGGAACAGGTGTCAAATGTTAGTCGCGTATTTAAATTTCTGGATCAATGTCCCCGTAAACTAATACCTATCATCACGTGGTAGGTAGCTGATCAAACTTTGCGTGTCAACACCGAGTGAGGAGAAATGGACACTGACCTCTTGATTCTAAGCTTAAGCTTAGCAGCCTGAACTGGATAACAGCATGTAATGCTGCATTATTCTGTGACAAGAAGTTCGACATGGAACAAGTTATGGAACACATCATGGAACACATCATGGAACAAGTTATGCACCACAACAAACTCAGTTTCGCAGACACTTTTTACACGAGCACAAGGGAATTTCGTAACCTGAAAGCAGTGGACTGTGGCAGGTTGAAGCTGTGGGTCACGGTTTCCGCTTGAAGTCTACATGTGCCCAACGCATCCAATCAGTAATCAGATGCAGATAGCACTGTCGTCTGGCATTAACTTGCATTTGAAAAGATGACGCCATGAATAAGGGTGCCCACAAAAGACACGATGGACTAAATCCAAAAGCGCGCTTCTTTCCAAGGACATTTTTATGTTTACCTGAGGCTGCGTGGAAAGGGTACCGATCCCTCCTGCTAGCCCGCCCTACTGCCTGTTTGAGTAGTGTCGCTGCAGATATCCGAAGCCGCAACAGGATCAGCACCGAGAGGTGAGTCATCCCGTCATCGGGAGACAGTCGGGGAAGCCGGCGGTCCCCTGCGCCACCTGAAAACCGGTAGTTGTCCCGCGCCGGGCGCCAAGGCCTGGAGATTGGCCAGTTCGGCGCTCAGGGCTGCCATCTGGTGAACAACTCGAGGACTGCAAATTGTGATGTTCCCGCTGGACGGCCGTCGGCGCGCTGTCGACCGGCCACAACTGGCTCCACCCACAGGTCATGGCCCGGGAACCCAGCCGCGGCGGTCCCGTCAGACAGCTCTCGGTCAGTGCGGATGCACGGCGCACGACCATGGCTGTCCCGGCCTCACCCACTGTCGACACTTGGGCGGTGGCTGTCCTGGCCACACCCACTGTCGACACTCGGACGGTGGCTGTCCCGGCCACACCCACCGTCGACACTTGGGCGGTGGCTGTCCCGGCCATGCCCACAGTCGACACTTGGGCGGTGGCTGTTCCGGCCACTCGCACTGTCGACACTTGGGCGGTGGCTGTTCCGGCCACGCCCAATACCGACACTTGGGCGGTGGCTGTTCCGGCTACTCGCACCATCGACACTTGGACGATGGATGTCCCAGCCACGCTCACTGTCGATGCTTGGACGGTGGCGACCCCGGCTTCAATTCGCTTGATACACAGACCCATGTGTTCTCCACCGCTTCCGGCGTGTCACGGGCTCCACCGCTCCTCCACGTTGACAGCCTCCAGCCAAACCCTATTCGGCCGCCGCCTGTCCCGGCGCCCCAGGCCATGGACATGTGACTGCTTCCAGTGGCGGGTCAGGGTGTTACTGGGCGCGTCAGGATGGAAATTCGAGTGTTCCAAACATGGTGTGCGTAGATTCACCATACCGCCGACTAGGTTGATCGCACACCTTGCCGTATCGCACTGACATATCATTTGATTGGCAAAAAGAAAATGATATTTACTGATGATGCTTATAGCAGGGCACCAGTGACGAGCGATAAATGGTGCTCACCATGTCATTGCATGCCATTCATGTTCTCCGCCACCATTGGTGCTGAGGTGGATAGATCTCAGTCAAAATTTTTGAAGCCTGACATTATGTCAATGTGGTTGCTTTCAGTTGCCAACAATGGTGCGGTTTTCTACAATACCAAAGTCAGGTGAAAAGATATTAGCTATCTGGCTCTCGTTCCGCTGACATCCGTTTGAATCCACGAGGCTATAGCCCTATGATAGTACATTTATTGGTAAGACTCCTGTATACCAATGTTTGCAAGGTGCTTCTCCGGCACCGTCTGGTCAGATTCAGGCCCGTTGGCCGTGACTCCGGGTCGGGCCCAGGCCTTTCATTTACATACATTGCGCGGTGGCCTAAGACAACACAAACCCAGCTACAATCTATTGCAATACCATTTTATGCTGGTCAAAAATGGTTCCACAATAGTCCGCCAGAGGAGTTGGTAGAACCTCTGGCGTTGAAATCCTGTAGCTAGGTAAGGTTAGGTTAGGTTTGGAAGCTTTCACTGTCATGAGTCTTATCGGTTCCTCTAGCGGACAATTGGGGAACCATTTTTGACTTTATAATCCTTGGACGTAACTTAACTTTGGACGCTATGAACGCTCCATCTGAAGCCGGTTTTGGAGGTTGTGATCGTTAGACGTTATAAACCTTGGATATTGTGAACGCACCCCATCAAAGACATATTGGACTTTATTTTGCCCTTTGGACGTTATGATACTTAGACGTTGTGAGCCTTGGATGTAATTAATTTTGGTAGTAAATGAACCTTGGATGTTAGGGTATGGCCCCCAGGCGCCGCGGCGTCCCCGCACAGCATTAGTCCAACCAGTCTCTAGCAGATGTCCCCTGCATCGACGGACTCGACCGCGCCATCTCCTACCTTCGCTGGCGGGAGGCGGGTGATCACGCCAATCGCTCTAGGAGGCCGACAGGGAGCGCGCGTGATCGGCATGGATGCCTACGCAGCCCAACAACTGCCGCCTCAGCGTCTGCTGACCGTTGGGATGGCTCCGCCGGCAGAAGCCCAAGGTCTCGTTCATATCGGCCTTACCGAAGCCGTTGGTGGCAGCCGTAACCGCCCTCAGCGCAACCAGCCTCCCCTTGACGAAGGTGAAGGCGACGTGCAAACCCAGCGCCGTCCCTTGAAAAGTTTGTGCCGAGTCGCACCTACCTCTCCCCTCCTGAGTCGAAAGGGGCACCGAGGAGGTCATCTTCTGATTTCGATTCACTCTCGGGACGGCTGAGTGACGGTCAGCGCAGAGCCGGCAGACCCCGGGGCTGCCCACACAGTAGCGGTGGCTGTGCACAGGCTACTGCGGCAGGGTAGCGCTTCCTCACAGCAGAAAATATGGAAGGCTTAAGTCATAAAGTCATAAAGTCATGAAGTGTTAAGGCTTAATAAGAGCCATAGGGGCCCATCTGGGTTAAGGCTATCTAGAAAAGGCACTAGAAATGTACATACTCTCACCCCAATCAATCCCTTATCTCAAGTTCCTTGGGAGCTATATATCCCAGCCTATCTAGCATCATTCACTTGCTATTACATAACACACTCAACAATTACAAACTCCTCCCATCATACCCATTGTGCTACTATAGCCCATTTAATCAGTATCACATCCCGAAGGAAGGCGCTGAATCCACTGCTAGGTACACCCTATATAAAGTTATAAAGCGTTTAGACTTAATAAGAGACCCAAGGGCCCATCCAGTTAAGTCTGTAAATGGAAGATACCATAAGCCTGGTAAAAAGACCCACCAGAACCATCCCACATCCTGAAGAAACCAGTCCACCAATATCCCACACACCTATCAATGCCTATCTACCCTAGCTATCCAGCCCTATTCCTCTGGTCCCTCTTAACACATGTGGATTGAATGCCTTATCAATAATTTGAATGCCTTATCAATAATTTACAAACTGCATACATGCCTGTTTAAAGGGGTCTGTGCCGTGCACACTTACTTAACATAAATCTCACCCCATCCATCACAAATTAGAACTAAAAAACAAGATTTTCCTGTCTACAAAAATTGTCCACCCTACTTTTAAATACATTCAATGAGGAACTCCCCACAACATCAGCAGGCAGCCCATTTCACTGATCAACAACCCTTTGACTGAAGACCTGTTGTCGCTTAACTGTCCTACACCTCAACTTGTCTAACCTGAATTGATGACCCCTATGTGATACTCTAAACCGAACAGCCCCATTAAAATTGACCTGATCTAGTCCTTTAACAATTTTGCACATTTCAACCATGTCCCCCCTTAATCTCCTATACTTGAGTGAATACATATATAATGCCACAAGCCTTTCTCCATATTCTAAGTTACCTGTTCCACTGATGAGTCTAGCTGCTTTGCGCTGCACTCTTTCTAACATATCTATTTCTTTTTCTAGGTAGGGGCTCCATGGTTGTACAGAATATTCCAAATGGGGTCGCACATATGCTAAGTACAGTTTTTTTTTCATGACTTCCTTGCTCTTATATATCACACTTCTATTAATGAGTCCCAGCATTCTGAGTGCCCTGTTCCTAGCTGAGATACATTGTTTTTCTGCTTTAAGGTCTTTTGAAACCGACACACCTAAGTCCCTTTCCTCTTCAATAACATCCAGTTCCCTCCCTCCCATTGTACATCTGAAAGTCTCACCTCCAGACCCCAGATGCATAACCTTACACTTGTCATAGTTGAAAGACATCTGCCATTGATCAGCCCACTTTTTTAGGTCCTCCAAGTCTAGTTGAATATTTCTAGATTGATCACAACTGTTTGCCGCTCCTACCAGCTTGATGTCATCAGCAAATTTGAATACTCTATTCCTCAGCCCTACCTCAATGTTATTCACAAAGATGATAAAGAGAACTGGCCCTAGAACAGAGCCCTGTGGTACTCCACTCAGAACATGCTTCCAATCAGATTTACATCCAATTAACACTACCCTTTGTTTCCTTCCCCTCATCCATGCTTCAATCCAACCTATAACTTTTCAAACAATCCCATGTTGCTGTAGTTGATGAATTAGCCTCCCATGTGGAACTTTATCAAAAGCGTTGCTAAAGTCCAAGTACACAACATCCATCCTGCTTTGATTGTCTACTTATTTAGTAACATACTCCATGAACACTAAAAGGTTAGTTAAACAAGACCTTCGAGATCGAAATCCATGTTGAGTATCCCTTAAAAGGTTATGCCTATCAAAATGAATCTGAACATTCTGTTTAACCAGATTTTCTAGTACCTTGCAAACTATTGAGGTCAAACTGACTGGCCTGTAGTTCCCTACACACTTCATACTTCCCTTTTTGAAAAGTGGTACTACATCTGCATTTCTCCAATCTTCAGGCACTTCAGAATGTTCCATAGACCGCCTGAAAATTATACCTAGGGGAACTGCTAAAGCACACCCTACTAAGACCCTAGCATATATATCATCTGGTCCAGAAGCTTTATTAGGTTTTATATTCTGCAACTGTTTTTCAACAGCTTCTGTAGTTATTGTAAGATCCTCCAACCTATCACCTGTCATGGCATAAGATTCAGTTGTTTCTATTCTACCAGAATTATCTTTAGTAAAGACTGATGAGAATTGCTTGCTTAGGGATTCCACAATATCACAATCATCAACCACTAATTCCCCATCTACCTCCAGTGGTCCTACACTACACTTTTTAGCCTTAAATTTGTAGAAGCTGAAGAATCTCTCAGCATTACCTGCTGAACATTCTCGAGCTAATTTTATTTCAGCCAATCTTTTAGATGCCCTAACACCCCTCCTAACTTTATTTCTAGCTATTTTATATGATTTGAGGTTTACCTCAGAGTTAGCATATTTTAGCTTCTTGAATGCCTGTTTTTTTTTACTCCAGTAAATGCTTTACTTCCCTGGTCAGCCATGAAGGGTTCTTAACCCTGGTTAATCTAATTTGCCTATTGGGAACGAACCTATCCTGACCTTGAAATAGTTTATCTTTTATCATTCTCCACATTTCATAAGCATCTAAGCCCTGCAATAAGTCTTTCAAATGAATTTCATTCAGGAAGATCCTGAACTCATTGTAACTCTTTTTAGCAAAATTTGGAACCAATGTCTTATTGGTTCCTACACTTCCAGCATACAATGAGAAGCGCATAATGTTGTGATCACTATTACCCAAGGTCTCTCCTATGTTCACATTTTGTACCAAATTTTTATCACTAGTAAGCACAAGATCTAATATTTAATTTTCCCTTGTAGATTCATGTATCAATTGAAAGAAGACATTTTCCTGAAAACAATCCATGAAACTTCTTCCTGATTTGTTTAGACCTATAGTTTTGCTTCAAAATCCTGTTATGTTGAAATCCCCCAACAAAACAGGTCTCTCCTGCACTCTCTTTCTTATCTCTTCCTGCATCAACCTGTCCATGTTTTCATTTTGGTCTGGAGGTTCATAGAATGCCCCAATCCTAAATTTTGGTCCATTCTTCAGAATGATATCTAACCACAAGGATTATACTCCTTCGTTATGTACACTATCCTCTATGGAATGACATTTCATTACTTGTCTGACATACAAGAGTATACCTCCTATCCTTGCCTTCCTTTGATAAGCATGCATGTTGTAGCCTGTCAATTCAAATTCTTGCAAGTTGTCACCAAAAATGCTTTCATTAACCCATGCCTCTGTTATGCATACCAAATCTAGCTTTTCAGACAACATATATGCGTGCAGTTCCCCAATTTTGTTCCTAACACTTCTGGCATTGACACAAAAACATGATAAACTGTTCCTTCCCTTGCTTGCAAGACTTCTCTCTTTATCAGCTACATCCCCCCATGACCTGCCTAGTTTCCCTGTTTCCTATTGAGGCTGCTCTCACAAATTGTAAAAGAAAAGAACTTACCCTCTGGCAGACGGCAACACTAGAAGATATACTGTGACAGACGGTAAGCGAAATGGGCTTAACCTCTGGTAAGCAAACACAGTTTTCTCCCAAGGAAATGGCAAATGGAAAGAGTTTACCATCTGACCAAGGACGAAAGTCTCTGAGAAAATCATAGAAGTCAGGGTCCGAATTTTTAGTTCGATTCAACAGGGAAAGCGACAAAGTGACAATAGCAGGGTACTAAACTACGAAGGGGAGGGGTCCGAACCACCCGGGGTCTCCACCCATGCCTCTGACAGATGATAAAAGAAACCAGTCTGCCTTGTGGTAGATTGGAAAGGAAAAGAGATCGTGGTAGAAGCTGTCTGCATGCCATGCTACCCGGCTACAGGGGACAAGGCTCTTTCTACCCTCTAGGAAAGAGGAAAACAGTTCAATGCACCATGCCAATGTATGGGTAGTTGCCGCCCCGGTCCATAAAGGAAATATATGTTCCAGCCCGTCCAGGACCCGGCCCGTGAATTACGCCACTGTATACTCTCCCACAGTCGCTGCAAATTGAGCACGTCTACGGTCTTGATTTTTCTCGGTTTGCTTCTGTGAAGCGAGCTTGCCCCATTCCCGGAAACATTTGCACCGAATGGGCTTCTGATGTTATCGGCCGAAGCAACTGTTTTGTTTGCAATACTGTTGCAGTACATTACAACTTCACCTAGCTGCTGTATTAACCTAGAGTTCATTAAACGCATCCGTTAATTCTGTATGAATCAGCCTGTGCCAGCTTAGCATATCTTTCCTGGGACATGATATTCCTGGGACAAGGGACATGCTATCAGGAAGCTTTGATGTTCCAATCAGGTTATTGTTGCAAACAACTCGGCCAAAAAAGCGCATTCCCGAAAATTATACCAACCGTATCAATAGGCCACCAACGCAGCTGCCACTTCTTGAACATCCTTATTTTCCTAGACTACGAAACTATTCGTAATATTTAGATTAACATCGAAACAAAGTTCACTTGCTTCTCTTCTCATATGCGTATTTTCGCTCCGCTATGCTTTCAGAACAGCTGTTACGCTAGCGAAAAGCTATCGTGCAAAGAAAATAAGCACCTATACTTCATGTTCTGATATGCATAATCGCGCCACCATTCACATCACCATGCCTTGCCCATCGAACATGAAATACCGCGTTATGCTTCATGTTGAACACTCCGAATTTCAGGACAGGGCGATGCCTGGCTTAAAATTGACCCCAGCAAGCGGTACACGTGCAAACAATTAAAAGCAAGATGGAAAAGAACGCTCGGTAGCCCAGCGGAAGGAAAGGACATCTAGTCTACCAACCACCTTCATTTTACGGCAGTTAGTTGATCAGAGCATTTCAGATCGCCATCAAGATTATGCGGTATTTGCGTTTAAGTTTATTTGATCACGATGAAGATGATCGTCCGCTTGCTTATTCACACTAGAAAATGACACATTTATGAATAGCGAGTGTGGACATGCATGAGGACGTCGATAATCTCATGCGGATCCGTAAATGTAACTACGTAGACTTTTACAGATCACCTGTGCCATTCTTATTCAGGTCGTGATTTTGGGAGCGTGCGAAGTTTCAGTGGAGCTGCCTGCTACTTTCCAGGCGCAGTCTGGTATTCTAGCGGGATTTGGTTACGGACACAGTTGCGTCCGGAACGCTATTGGAATTAACGATTACAACTCCGCCAAACAAGCTCATTCGGCAGGCGTGAACCTGCCGAGCTTTAGCACGCCAGCTCTTCAGTGTGATTACAACTGAAGTTTGTCTACTCATAATACAATGGTGTGTGCAGTAGCTAATGCTCCCTGTGGTGCAGTCAATGAAACAGACGAAGATATGAGGACAACATAGCCAATGCAACGGACGGAAACACGAGTACAGCAACCAGTACAGCCGATGAAACGTACGGAAACACGAGGACGACAGCCAGTTTAGCCAATGAAACAGACGGAAACACAAGGATAACAGCCAGCATAGCCAAGAAAGCAAACGGAAACACGAGGACAGCAGCCAGTATAGCCAATGCAACAGACGGAAACCCGAGGACAGCAGCCAGTCGGTAGATCATAGGATGTGCTGATGTGGTTGTCAGGGGATGAGGATAGGGAGAAGGAAGGAAGGTCAAATAATGACCGGATCTGCTGTAAACATGAACAGCAGTTGTCAAACAGCGTCCATCATCCATCAGCTGATCAGTCTGAGCTCCTCCATCTCGGCACTCAATAGTTCTTCAGTGCAGTGGTTAAATGGTGGAGGATATGAGGAATACCCGACTCTCACTCTTCGCCAGGTTCTCCTAGAATAAACTCAGGCAATGTATTAACTGGGTTTAACTCACGCAGTGTATTGACTCGGTTGATAGTTCACACGGTGTATTGACTCTTATAATTCACGCGGTATATTGACTCGGTTGGAACTCATGCGGTGTATTGGCTCTGTTAAAACTCATACACTGTATCTACTCTGTTTATAGCTCACGCAGTGTATTGACTGGGTATATAACTCACGCCGTAAATTGACTCGTTTTGACTCACGTGGCATTTTGCCTATGCATATAACCCACGCAGCCGATTGACTCGGATGTTTATTGACTTTTGGCTAATTAAAACACAGACTGGTTCTAAATGAGAGAACAGTCATTTTTATGCTGCGACGAGTGTCCTCTTCCAGCTCACTGATCTTGTTGCTTGTCTTTAAGTCTGTTAGACGCAGAACATGCGGTTAGTCGATTGCTATTCGTGCTATACTTCTTTAGCATTTTTTTTCCTGTTGCACCACCTGGCATTTGACGCTGCCAAGGCAGCCGCGGGCACAACGTATACCCATATAGCGTATACCCATATATCCCCATATACCCACGTATTGAGGCATGAAACCAAGGCAGCGACTGCACTAATTTAGCGCCCGATCTCTGAATTGCCAGGAAGATGAAGCGCCTCAATCCCATCGCAGATCGATGGCAGGGCGATGAGTTACGTCTGGCTCGAGATCGAGCTACCATGGCTCAGCGTTGTAGCGTTCGCAACAAAAACTGGAGCTATTCTCATGCGGGTCGGAAGAGCATTGACCGTATCCAGGCGACATGCCCCAAATACCGCCTTGTTCGTGTCTACAATGCGGACACTACCTTTATCACAGTGAGTTGCCTGCAGGATACACCAGCAAGCGTTGAGAGACATTAATATCTAAAGCACTATACAATTCAGGACAATACTTCATTTGAAGAAATTTCCCTACGTACGTTAGGGCAGGTCGACCAAAAGGATGTTCAAAACAAGAGTGAAATTGGCATCCGGCATGGGGAAAACATGCACCACAATTTGTCAGATACTTACAACCATTTATAATACCCGCTCTGAGCTCACAAATATAGCGAACGCCGGCCGGAGGGACGGTCGGCATATTGTCTTCAATAATCACCACAACTACAACAGCACAAACGGGTGCAGCATAGCTGAATCCATCACAACCCGTGTTTCAAGTTTTCACTGCATTTCAACTGAAATGCAATTTTCCCGTTACATTGGGAGATGCGGCCCGTGCCGTCCGCCCGCTTTTCCTCACGTCGTCTCACATCCTTTGTGATCGGCTGCGGCCGACGGTGTCCGCAGAGCCCAGCCGATCACGTGATGCCGAGCTGGACGTCATCACGAAACCCTTCGCTTTGTTGGAATATGATTTAAGCAGACGTTTGTAGGCTTGTTTTTGCATCATAGCTGACAGAAAGAAAATAGGATGAAGAGGCAAAATGTTTGGAGACCGAAGTCATGAACACATATTAGGGGAGCCATACTTTCGAAGAAGCTGAAATTGGCTTCGATTAGAAGATATGTATCGTCTGACGGTGCTTCATTCAAGCGGATATATTATTCACAAACAAGTGTGGGATGACTCGTCGTACTCTTAAAGACCGATGTACCTTTCCATGGACATGATTTAGCTCGAGTGTAGTAGCAATGAGCACACTTCGCTGCAAGGAAATCATGCCAATAAAATTAATACGCGGCAAAAGCTTCGTTGACAGAGAGTGATTGCGCCATGATCGGGGCGTTTTAGTTCGGAAGCATCGTCATCTCTCCCGTTTGAAACGTAACTGCTTTGCTCAGCTGACTGAAAAATATAACTCCAACCAGTCAACATCCGGACTTATATGTGCAGTTGAGATACGGACCTCGCAGTGTAGCTCCAGAGCAACGGGCTGAATCAACAGTACACAGAAACGCGTCACATTCAGAAACATAAGACAGAAAAACACAGAATTCAAATAGAAATCGGTGAATTGCAGCGATGGCTGACAGCAGGTGCCCTAAAGCCGTGACACAGGTGCTTTTCACAGGAACTTCGCAAAGGCGATGCAGTCTGGTAAATTATTGATGCTTGAATGTTCACTCTTTCTATGCGACGTTTACACGCAAAATCAACTCAAATAATTGGGATCTAGCCCCACACCTGCCCCCGATGAGAAAACTCGTTGCGTTGGAAATTAATCGTGCTGGTGAATGCGATCTGCTTCACGTTGACGTGCGCTGCAGTTCTTCACCCAGCTATATCCTACAACCTTGTGCTCAACTTGCTACATTGTCCAGAATATACCCACACTGCGCCAAGACCATGGGCGACATCAACCATCATGACCGCCACATTCCCCCGGGTGCGATATTGAATTGGTCGGCTAGCTCGTATTTTAGTTGTGCTTCCTTTCATAGCAAAGGATTCTGGTGTCATTTTCCATCATCCACTCACTTGAACATGAATTCAACCAGCGATTGGAGGAAGTTAGCTCCCTGACTGGCGTTTTTTTGGGCAGCTCCGGTTCCCATAACTGGATGCTAGAATTGGCTGTCGTGCACAGGAACTCCCTGGCATAGACTTCAATTGAGGGTCACCGGCCTACTACTGCTGTCCTGAGTTGGAGCTGCCAGTGACCGGCTTACTGCCGCTGCCCTGAGTTGGAGCTGTCAATGACAGGCTTCCTGCCACTGCCCCGAGTTGGAGCTGTCAGTGACCGGCCTGCTGCCGCTGCCCCGAGTTGGAGCTGCCAGTGACCGGCTTACTGTCCATATCATGAAGCTAGAACTGGCAGTGACCGACTTACTGTCCATATCATGAAGCTAGAACTGGCAGTGATCGACCTACCGTCCATATCATGAAGCTGGAACTGGCAGTGACCGGCTAACTGCATATATGACGAAGCTGCAACTGCCAGTGACCGGCTATCTCGTTCTGCACACAGCAGCCTTCAAGGGCGTGGCGGGAAAGCAGCCGCGCTGCTGGGGCAGGCACTCAAGCAGGCACTCAAGCACACAAAATGCTCGACTCACGAGCATTTATTATCGGCTCGGCAATATTGCTGTATCCGACGGCTGCGCCGCTAATGGCGCATGGCCGCATTTTGTGCCGCCCCGCGTCATAGCTCGCAGTCAATGTGCGGCGTATGTCTGCGCTTCGACCGGCAAGCCCGAGCTTCAGGTCAGCACAAAGTCCGCTAAGTCTGCATTCAAGTATTGAGATGGTTCGGACAACATACTTAGCAAACTTCTACGTCCTGGAAATGGAATGTGAAGAGAGAGAGAGAGAGAGAGAGAGAGAGAGAGAGAGAGAGAGAGAGAGAGAGAGAGAGAGAGAGAGAGAGAGAGAGAGAGAGAGAGAAGAAGAGAGAGAGAGAGAGAGAGAGAGAGAGAGAGAGAGAGAGAGAGAGAGAGAGAGAGAGAAAGAGAGAGAGAGAGAGAGAGAGAGAGAGAGAGAGAGAGAGAGAGAGAGAGAGAGAGATAGAGAGCGCTACAAATTACATATGTACGAGGTCAAAATATCTCATAAATCAATAGTCAGTTAGCCTAGAAAAGGTCACCTACTTGCACCAGCATGATCTGGTCTGCGGGCACGCTGCAGATACAAATTAACATAAATAATTCTGCATTATTACTGCATTAGAACTGGCAAAATATATCATCTCAGCAATACATGACACGCAAATTACAGTCATTAAGTCGCCGGTCATGGTGATTTAATGCCACAAGAAGTCGAAATATGCACGCATCCAAAGGAACAAAAGATGGTCAACCAGTTATACAGATGCATACCCTTGAGTCGAGCTGTCTCCAGAATGTCGGTCTAAAGCTCCCGATGTGGAAGCCCTCGGCCTTGCCTCACCCCCAGGCGCAGGCAATGGTTAGAAGGGTTGATTCCGTCTGATTTCGGTTGATTTGGTTTCCAAGTACAAGGGTATGACAATATATGCAACCTTTGAATGATTCTTTGATAACACTTCACCAGATATCAACAACATTTTCGTCTATATTATGCCGTTATACCACTAATGTCTGCATTCAATAGGAACACTTAGCAAGCGAATTCTGTATGCACCGTGAGATTACTCATTCGCCGAAAATCACCCTGTAAATACTTACTATATGTTGAAATTATTCTTGTTACCTTATTGTTGACGCTCTTTCCCATTTGAGTCAGCATTCTGAAATATATCCAAGATTCCCCATGCCGAAGGTTTGGTAACAAATGGAACAAGATTTGCCAGCTGGTAAGCTTCCATGAGCCAGATAAATAGCCTTTCACGCCTTTCAAATTGCAGATGCCTCATAAATGCAATGGATTCGTATTGAAAGGTCACTATGACTTCCACAATATTCGCCTCTTTGCATTGATTTAGCCCAGATAGCATCATAAGCATAGCACATGCTCAATTCGCATAATTTACGGGAATACAAGCCCGCATTCAGGATATTAGGAGTCATCTGGGTGACTTTCCAATGCGATAAAGATTTATCTTATGTGTTTTATGGCCATCGGAGCATACGTGTATTGCGTAGGCAGCTTAGGTATTTTGTTCCGTTCCATTTGCTGCACTGAGGATGACTGGAATAATTTATAAAGTGACCAACTGCAGGCAAGTAATGTTCCATGTCCTGTACGGAGTTCATCAAATGAATGGAGAACAACCCGGCTGGTGCTAGCATTCTGCACATATTCCACCGGTTAGCTGCTCTCTGCAGCTGTCAACTGCAATTGACGTTCAATGAGCGAAGTTCAGGATTATTCACTGTGTCGAACGGCTGTTGGTGAAATTGATACCATCTGAGAACAGAGCACCTTGCGCTTTGCACGTATTTGACCCGATACTCTTGAATGCATGACGATATCTCCAGTCGAATTGCAGTGCTTACATTTTGATTCTGACGCCGATCATGGGTGGGAGGCGAGGAAACTTTGGCACAACCAATTTGTATAAAAGCTAAGGCCAAGGCGAGGCTCTGACCAACTTAATTTGGTGAGGGCAGCGCACGGCAACGCAAAGAAACATCATTAAGAATATACTTAAAGAACAAAATAATTCATACATTAAAATAAGATTAATAAAGCGCAAATATTGAAACCCGGAGACATGAAGAATCCTGGATATTCAGGATGCTGATTGAAATGTGTAAGAGCGTCAGCAATACTGCAACAAACAATAAAGTTGTATTTTTAAAATCATTAAAATGTTGAATGTCTTTCCATACCGTTGAAACCAAATCAACCGAAATCGAAAAGAATCAACCCTCTCTAGCCATTGCCTGCGCCTGGGGGTGAGGCGAATGCCCCATCGGGAGCTTTAGACCGACACTCGGGAGACGGCTTAACTCAAGAATATGCATTTGCATAACTGGTTGACGAACTTTTGTTTCTTTGGATGCGTGCATATTTCGACTTCTTGCGGCATAAAGTCACCACGGCCGGCGACTTAATGACCATAATTTTTGTTCAATATATTGCTGAGATGCTATATTTGCAAGTTTTAATGCAGCAATATTACCGAATGATTAATGTTCGTTTCTTACCTGCAGGGTGTCAGCAGACCAGACCATTCTGGTGCTGAACTCTCTCTAGAAATTTCTGCAATGCCTAGACCACTGATACCTTTGCATGTCGTAATGAGCCGCTGCCTTGCGATGAAAGTGCTGAATTCCCCCGGCCGTTGCAGGGAATATAACGTTATTATCATATTACTATGAAATATTACGTTCCTTGAGCTTCACAAACACTTCATACTTATCAAACGATATCTCAAAGCATGACTGCTCATCTACTTGGGCTAAGCTTTTAAGTCAATTAAACGGCATCAGAGTCAGAGGTAAGGGCGCTGCGTTATGCTTATGATCCCTCGTTTTTAGGGAGCATTTCTAGTGGTCTGAGAGTTGTTAAATTTCCGAGCACATTCTATTGATCCATTGCTATTTTATGCAGGTCCCCAAATCCGAGACTTTGTTCGGAATTGGGTGTAATATCGTATTAAGCACAATATCCATCACTGGCTGGGTGTGTCTTGTCGAACATATTGTAAATCATTTCTTAATGGGTTTTCTCATGTAGACGGACGTGACCAAAGTCTAATATAACGAAGAATGGCTCTTAGATGCTCCTGGGTTTTAGACATTGTGTGTAATAAAATATATATCCGGTGTACAACAGAGTTTTGTGTTGATTACCATTTCGCGGGCTATTGCTTCTCAATGGGTGATTTACCCCCTCCAAAGCCTTCTGTATCTAGCATGGGCTTTGTGAATTTGACTTTCTTCAAAGCGGAGGATCCCCATAACTAATACATGCGTTGAACCTCAATACATGTAATAAAATACCGCCCGTGCTCTGTTCTGCACACTGAACAGTGTTTGCCTATGGGGATACGACCAGTGATACATGCTTGGAACTACGGCACATCAATAATTTTCGGCTTGCAAAACCATTGCGCGTAACGCCAAGTACTAATACAATCTGACACTAATACTCATCCCTGCAGGAGCTGGGTAAAATTAAAATTGTCTGGGTTGTTCCACTGTTGGACGTACGCTTCTTTATGATTAAATCACTCCATTTAACTTCTCCAATTCAACTGATGAAAGTGTGCGTGGTAATCGTCAGCTGACTGGCATACAGACAACATAATGTGTTGTAGTTCATCTTCTGCCTCACGGACGCTATCTCACATTAGAGTGAGGTATCTGTTAAGGTTGCAATTTTTGACCAAATTATAATAGGCATATTTACGGATACTGAATGATTTCTAACTGATTATTGATAGATTATTGATAACAGTTTAAGCTGACCTTGTCTGGGATCTAGGTTGAACGCCATTAACTGGAAGTGGCGTTTCTGTTCTGAATCTACATATATTCAGAACCAATTGATGCGTCGGGTTGATTCACACGGCGAGCGACAGTCCTCTTCGATGCACGTTCAGAAGTACCAACGTGTTCTAAGCCAAGTGAGTGTTGAAAAATCAGGAAACTTCCGAGTGACAATCTTCCTCCTCCTGTTCCCCTTCTTCAGCAGTCAATTAACATTTGTTCGTTGATTAACGTTAAATTAACATTTGTTGTCAATTTTCAATGTCAAAGTCAATAACAATTAACACGCGCACTGGAGGGGGGGGGGGCGAAATCCGCCCACCCCTCCGGTTTTTCGTACATAACTCCAGATTTTATCGGTCGATATACGCCATTTTTTGCGTACCTGCTTAGGCGCTGATGCGCTTCCCGTATATTGGTAAAAGGGAAGAGTTCTTGGCAACACTAGCGACTTGTTTGATGCATATTGTTATGCTATATAGTTTCAAGGTCATGTTAGTTCACCGAAGTCAAGTCAGGTCAAGTTCATGACAGGTTAATAGAACCAAGCTTGGTCAACTGGAATGTTGTCATAAATGCAAATGACTATCATGCGATTGATGTCGCTTTGCACGTTACTCCCTACACATCCTGAAAACTACTGTTTGTCATTGTGTACCTAAGCGTTTCCATACTTTATTCATGTACTTCACTCCTTTCTTCGCGAAGCCGATTGCGCCGAGCTGCCCGACGAAGCAGTCGGGCGGGCGGCCCGGTTCCGGTAACTGGAACGGGCAACTGACCTGATGAAGTGCTGCTATATAGGTGACCTGAGGTCAAATTCCGGGTCTAGCATCTGTGTTGCATCATTAGTAATGTCCAAAACATCATTGATGCCCATTTTGGAGCATTTAAACACAATCACAGCGATCCATAACAATGACAAGCCAAGCCACGCAAAACAAGAAAATTTTGACTGATGTGACCTCATTTGACCTTGAAGATATTGTCCTAAGGTGATGAAATTTGCACACAATAGAGTTAACTACTGTACCCATCCACTCTGCGAATATCGTTACCCCAGCTTTAATAGGAGCCGAGATCTTAGGGGGCGGAATCCACCCCCCTCCACTGCGCGTAATTTTCAGAGGCCCTCCAGGGTGCGTGATAACGTTTGTTGTCAACTAACCGCAATCGATAGTTATGGAACTTGGGAAGTTTTGTGGATGTAATGTGCCGTGCTTGATACCAGGGACGGCTACACAGATCAGACTAAGTGAAAAGAACTGCCAAGTTCGCGGAAATCACTTGTCACAATATCACCAGGTGGCAGGCCAGGGAAACCAGGTCAATGCAGGGGTGTAGTCGGTGGCCAATTTCACCGCGGTTTTCATACCCTAGCCATAAAATAACTGTGATTTCGGGTTTCAATATTGATAATATGCAACCCGAAGACATAGTCTTACACAGGTAATGTGTGCAAGGCCGATCCCGTCAAGGTCAAATAATTGGACATTTGCTGTGAGCTGTTGAAAATGACGAGGACCTTGACCACCATGGCTCCAATATCTTAAAAGACTGGAACTCAATGTTTTAACACAATGTGGGCCCATCCATTGGCGGAAGGTAATCCACACGCCAAAGCGATATCTCTAGCGGTTCTTGAGTTAGCTCAGAAAAAACCTTAGGTGGTAGTTCTAGGGGAAAATGGTCCCTCGCACTGCGAGGGACCGAAGGAGGGATATATATATATATATACATATCTTCCATGCGCGCATAGGCAACCCACCCTCCGACCACCTATTGTGTTCTACTGGAATCTCGGGTAACCCATGCACGATGGGGACATAGCCAAATTAGCACCGCGAAGCCCATTTTCAATCATAGCAGGCATACAACGCGATGTAGCTTTATTACATTTTCAACATTGTAGTTCACGAAAAGAAAACTTTGATGCCAGGAGCGTGTATTGCGCAGCGCTCGGCGGTAACCAGACTTCCCCGGCACAGCCCACACCCTCCCAGCTCAACTCCACAACGTTCCCGCGTTTCCGACACCCCCGATCGCTGATTGGCCCATCCCGCACACGCCCCACCACGCCACGTATCCGGCCGGCCCGTCCCGGTCACGAGGTCGCCGTACTGGCTGACTCACCTGCCGACATCCCCCACGCGGTGGCCAGTGCCACCGCGTGGGGCCAGTGCCAGTGCCACCTCGCATGCAATCTCACTACAAACATATATATTCCTTGGGTTCTTGAGCATCAAGTACATCAAGCACGATCTTGCATTTTTAAGGTCATTCACTCCACAACCCATTGGTGTCATTTTGTTAAACTTATGGTGGTGGGGGATGGGCAAGCAAGTGATGAATTGTATGCCATTTTTCTACGGAGAGGGGCGCCATCGGTTGAAAGAAACTCGTTGAGCTGGGGGTAGGGAGGGGCGCAATCGAGCATTCAGGAAGGGCGCCTCCATAGACTCAATGGTTAAGCTTCGGCTTGATTGGGGGTAGTAGAGAAAATTAATGATTTGGGGGTCAGTTGCCTCCTCCCCCCCCCCCCTTAGCGCATGCAAAGTGACACCCCTGTCACACCCAATGGCGTTGCCACCTTCAATTTTCAGGTGAAGTTTAACTCCAGGGGTGCTGGAGTGATCTTCAAGCCAGAGTTGTGGGACTGTGGCTGTCATTTGTTCCCATCCACGTACCCCTCACCCATCCACTTAGCGGTTACAAATCGGATTTCGGCATTTTTGGTTCTGGACTCCCAACATTCTTCCTGTTTATATTTTCACGGTCAAAATAGTTCAGCTGCTCGTAATCCCAGCCCAGAAACATAGGAACACGGGAATAGTAGATAAGGGAGGAGTATCTTCCATTGTTCCTATGTTTATGTTTAACCCAGACACAAGCAGCCGGCCCCCTACTTTCCCGTCGTAGAGGCAAAACATCGTTTTCCGCGGTCATAAAACGCCCTTCAGGTCACGTGACCAAGCCATCATGGCGCTGCAGTTTCATAGAAGTGGTAAATGCTTCCAAATAGCTATTAACATAACTAGATAACCAATCAGAAAACACGACAATCACGATGTAGAGGCGCCGGGGCAGGCCCGACCCCCGGAGCCTCTTCGGGTTCTCGAGAACACTACACACAATATACCAACTGCTGATATGTTGAGGCGTTCCTTGTAATTTTTTTGCGGGTTCGTTTTCCAACAAAAATTAAACGTTTGAGTAAAAACATATTGTGATATATAAGTTTGTGCAAGACATTGTGTTTTACGTGGTAGGCCAGCCCACGGGGTAGAAAGGCCCGTGGGCCCATGCATTGGGCCCACGGGCCCACGAGGAAGTGTAGAAAGGCAATATATTTAGCTCTTACTCATGCAATCGAAAACCGCCATTTGAATAATGGTATTGTGTTCATGTGTTAACTCTCCCTGCACCGGTTGGAGGCTCTCAAGAGAGTGCTCATCCTCAGGTTTTTCCGGGATAGCTGTTGAATGAGTAGCCACAGAGATACGAAACTTCTGCACCTTCTTATATATCTATTTTGCACATCTTGAGCAAATTTCAGGCCTAGATCGTTGATTAATTGATTTATGACGGGTCAAATAGAGGAATGTTCCAAAATATTCAAAGTACCGTCATTTGGAATAAGTAGTTCCAACATATGAACATTAAACTCAGACCATGCTGTTCTTTCATCAAGGCGAGCGACTCTGCCCCCCCTCTCTCTCTCTCTCTCTCTCTCTCTCTCTCTCTCCCTCTCTCTCTCTCTCTCTCTCTCTCTCTCTCTCGATATTTTAAGTTAGGTCAAGGTCACTAACCTCAGGTCCGATCAATTTCTCGTTATTTGTTCCGTATTAAGTGAAGTAAGTTGAATTTGGGGTAATTGGTCATGCCGAAAATGAAAAGAGCATGCAATAATCGTTTGGAGGATGCCATTCCCTCGGATGGGAGCCACTGTCAAAATACCCTGAAGGGTGCCTTCGATGAAAATGTGTTCGGCTGGTGAGGGTGGGTGGGTGCGCTGGTGCATCTCAGGAGGTGACCCACGGACATTGATAAACATTGTGTGCTCTTATAACAGTATACCAAAACAAAAAATGGACAATGTAACATTATTCATATAAAACCAGCTCAATCCGGATGTTTGCTTTTTCTGTGCGTCTCTCGTGCGACCTTGAACGGAAAAGACACTCAGCTAAGCTTCCTTGGCATAAATTCTGCTCATGATAGAAATGGGCGGTACTGCTCCGATGGCGGTGCGACCCCGAACAGAACGAGAAGTTTTAATGACATTAATTTACACTTTATAGTCATCAACTCAGCCGATACCTATTGTTCGATTGGTTCCGGGTGCACAGTGTCATGCGTGTCCGAGTCGTTGGAGAACGATTGGGCTACTGCTTGTGCAAACAGCCTGAATCACTCGTCAGCAACTGAAAGCAAAACACTGAGGGTCAGTAATTGGGTGATGCTTCCGAGACCTGGGCGGATATACCTCCAGCGCGCTGGAGTCATTTCCTGCCTGGCGAAACTCAGCTACCCGCTGCAGTTCCGAGAGACACCTACGCTGTCCGGTATTCTGAGCAATGGTGTGCCGCTCGTGCTTCTTTCCTTCTCAGTGCTTCAGTTGCTATCCCCCAAGTGAGAATAATTGAATATTGTCATCACAGTGCCCGTAGCAACGTAGCAACACAACTTCAAGCTCACATTGCGTTCATATCATTTCTTGCTATGGGTAGAGTTATCCACCTCTTTGGAGACCTTCCCCTTATCCCCCTCCAATGCTCGGCCTCGAGCTTCTGCAATGATTGCATATGTTAACGTGGGACCCTTCTGGTGAACGTCTCCAATATATTTAGAAATCAAGTCACATGATCGTTGGGCCCACCCAGTTATTTCTTGAGGATTAGCCCCAGTTTCCTTTGATCAGTGATATTCGCCCATTCCATCTAAGATAGGGATATCTTCATTTTTTTTTCACACTGATCGTGGGTCTTTACCTGACATTGCATGCCAGGTGGGAGGCTAACATCATGACATCGCGACATCGCAGAACATCGCGACAAATTGTTTTCATTGCTATCGAATAGGGCTGCTCTGCTAGCCCTTTCTGTTGCCACTAATGTAGAGAAAGGTGGCTGATCAGGAACATGTCCCCAATAATGAAACATGTATGTCATCGTGCTGCAGCTCTTGACTACGATCTGATATATGTACTATTGTGGTACGTGGTGACATTTCCTGCAATTCCAGATCACGCCACCAGGAAATAGTTGCAGCGTTCCCACCACGGCCTCCGTCCGCCTCTTAGTCCGACATTGGCCACCACGCCCTTCCGCTTCATCTCATGGTCGGCAATTGATAACCACGCCCACCCTTTGCCTCGTGGTCGGACATTACCTACCAAGCCTCCTATATCTCACTTATATGCTACATAAGTGCTATGTGCTACATAAGTGCTATGCTACATGTCACATTACGTCCCTTATCCCCCTCCGCCTCGAGGTCGGACGTTGCCTACCACGCCCCCGTCCTTCTCGTGGTCGAGCATTGCCTACAACGCCCTGCCTCCATCTCGTGGTCGGACGTTGCCTACCACTCTCTGCCTCCGCCTCGTGGTCGACATCATGTAGGGGGTCCGGGTCACGTTGGGCTGGGAAGTGTCGGATTAGATTCGCAAGTGGCTGGCTAGATGGTGGATCGGTGTGCCCCTTGGCCCACCTCTTCAACCGCCCCGACGTCGTCTCAAACCCTGCTGCGGCCCGTCGCCACCACTACACGAATTTATGTAGGTGAGGACAGGCTCCTTTCCACATCACATACGCCCGTGAGTGTGCCCAAAAGGCCATGCAGCTGGGAAGGGCTGTGGGCTTAGTGGTGTGGCACTGATGGATGGGTACGATATAGGTGCTATGTCATTGGTGCTTCCACCGCCGCGGTGGTCATCCATTTATGGGACCCACCCGTGCACCACCATATAACACGGCACATCCCCCACCCACTCACAGCCCCCCCCCCACCCCCACACACAAAATTGACGTTATCGGGGTAGGCATATGTCAGTGGGGCTCAGTGCAAGTGGGGAGGGTGTTCCCTCTTGGGCCGTGGCTGGTCCCTACCTAAGTTTGGCGCCAGACGTCTTTCAGAACACCGCCATACCACGGTGCCAATCGATGCCGCTACACCACGGATCTTACTCGTCCTTCCGTCCGAAGGCCGATCCGCACCCTAGATCATAGGGCCGGCGGGAATTTGCGGCCCAGATATACCTGAAATTCCCAGATGCCCAGTTGGCAGTTGCCACTTAGAAACACGGCCTAGAAGTAACAATCAGAATGTTTCGTCATTGCGCCCTTTCGTTGTGCTACTCCCCCCCCCCCTCCCTCGAGGTAGGAAGGACCAAAGGCCACAGGTTGGCGCCCGAGGACATATCGAATATAAGAGGACAGCTAACAGGCTGTCTCTCTCGCTATATCTGCGTTCGCTTTCCTGTGGATGCTGTCGAGCTGTTCTCGCGGCTGTTCCTTATCCGCCGTAAATGCACCCGGGTGAAAAGAGGTGGTGTGCCAGGGCCAGATTATTTGACCGAGACCGAGCGTTCGCCCGATATTGAGATCATGACAGTGACAGAGACAGACAGATGTTTAGACTGAGATCGAGATCGGGCTGGAGACCGCGGGCACGGGGCAGGGACCGAGGTCGTGAGACAGGGATCAAGACGGTGACACAGGGACTGACAGAGATTTAGACTGTAATCGAGGTTGAAGGAGTGACAGAGATACTGACCTATACCGAGATCGAGATCGCGGCAGTGGCAGAGACCAACGGGTATTCGGACCGAAATCATGAGACAAGGACCGAAATCCGAGATTGATCGAAGTGAGAGAAGACAGAAATCCGACATACTATGGCTAATGTCACACTCCCCCCCCCCCCCCCCCCCCATCACGCGGGAAGTCGCCGGCGCCGGTGGCGTTGGCTGAGCTGGGACGGTGGTGATGACGGGTGAGGCTCCATGATGCCAAGCAACACTCACACGCCGATGGTGGGTGGCGGGTGGCCTCGGCTCGGTTCTTCGGCTCCTCCATCCGATAGCGCCGCCATCGTGCTCCACCGCTGGACGTCCACGGGAGTGTGCCGGTCCTGCGTCCACCACCGCGCTTCCGAGCTGCCCTCACTGTGGCGCGACCAAGAGTTCTCTTTTCATTCACACGAACCTTTCGGCCTTATACACCATGCTTTCTCTTTCTTCCATTGTGCTTTTTTCGCGCGGATGATTGATAGTTTGCTGGAACTCTGGCCTGTTCTCCCGCTTCCGCCACAGGACCGGTCAGATCTCCTCAATTTTCTCCATTTTCCGGTCGAGCAGCCTGGCCGGGCGCTAATGGTGGGCCGGCACTTTTCATTTCAGCGTCCAAGGCATGCCCTGCCGCCTCTCGGTGGATTGTTGTGACGATTTTGGCCTTGAAAGACCAGCTGCAGGCTCCTGTTCGTTGCCTGTTTTCTTATTTGTGTCAGCCGCAGCTGCGATCTTGACACGCTGGGATGGGGGACGCCCGGCCATGTGGCGCAAGAGCTGGTTTCTGGTCGGCCGACCGAACATTTTGGAGAAAATATCAAACGTCTTACAATTACAACGCCCTCCCTCCGTCTCGTAGTCGAGCATTACCTACCACGCCCTCCATCCACCTCGTAGTTGCACATTGACTACCACGACCTTCCTCCTCTCCCCACCCCCACTTTCGCCTCGAAGTCGGACATTGCCTACCACGTCCTCCCTCCGCCTCGTGGTCGAACATTACCTACCACGCCCTCTCTCCACCTCGTAGTTGAACATTGCCTACCACGCCCTCCCTCCACCTCGTGGTCGGACAGTGCCTACCACGTCCTCCCTCCGTCTCGTAACCTGATGCCGTGACGAAATTGCCGATGAAGGTTAAATCCATCGGTCAGTGTGCCCGGCTAATGTGCAACACCAGCTGTGCGATTGTGTAATTTTTATGGTGTGAGGTTAATATTGAATATGTTATGTGACGGTAAATTATGCGGTCGACACCGCTGGCTTGCCATGCTGTTCCCATTTAGGAACCACATACCGACAGGAGGCCTTTGCACGTCGCACACGGTGTTGCCGGTTGCCAGTGAAATAATATATGCTTAGCACTGGTATGTTTCCATGTCTCAGTACCAGTGAAGTGAGTTATGGATAAAGGTTTATATCTTGAAAGTATGTGCGATAAGTTGGTGTCCCGGATAGTTTGAAATAACAAATATGTGAATAATACACTGAAGGCATTGTGAAATATAACTGGGCAACAGTGTCATTCAATATATTTGCATATTGCAGTACATTGCAGTAAAGCGACACCCGATGTGTTAGCCATGGAGGCTCGTCGGGCTGACATCAGTTTTTCAGTTTTGGGTCGATGTTCACGTGCAGCGGATGCACAGTCTGTCTCTGAGATGTTCGGCAACGTCGGCAGTCGGTGCTGGCCGGCTCTTGCTGGCAATACCGGACCGCTGTAGCTAGACATGACACCTTCAGAACCACATCAATTGCCGTATGTGGGAAGTACTCCACAGCCACCCATGGATCACCATCTCGTCACGGCTTCCCGGCCTTGAACATCCGCCGCAGCTCATCCGCCGCCGCAGCTCATCCATGGCACGATCGGACAGGGGAAACAATTATCACCCACGTTGTCCTTGGAGTTGAAAGCAAACTCATTTTCCGACTCTATCGATCCTCGCGAAATCGCTTAGCTGCTAAGATAAAAAATAACCATGCTCCACTGAGCTCAGATTGAAGTTCCATTTCTGTCATGGAGATGTAAACATTTTTATCATGGACGTTAAAAAAATATGCGCATTTTATCCGAGCAGCTTTACTCGCTGTTTCCGCTAGTGAACCTGACATAGCCAACGGGTCTGAGACAAACTGTAACATAACGGAAGTACGGCATTCCGGGAGACCACCGGGCCGACGGTGCCGTCGCGGCCAGGTTCTGGAAAGTCTGCCCTGCGAGAGGCGACAACCGCTGACCCCGACGGCCGCGTGTCCGCTCAATCAATAAATCGCCGAGCCGCGCCCCGAGACGTCCCCAGCGAGACAGACTCCGTGCGACGGCCGCCACCATTTCGGTAAGGGGCCAATCATGCAGCGTGTCCTGCAAAACGATGCGCTATTGCGCTATTCGCGCTCGATGAATGGGTTTAATAAGTGGAATTGAATCGGAAATGTATTGTAGATGGGATGGAGATAGTTCAACAGCAGGAGCCTGGTCTCAAACTGGTCATTTGAAAATATCAGTCATCGATAACCGATTTGACGTGAATTTGTGAGGGCCATATGGTGACTTTAAGAGCAGTCACCAGAGCTGGAAAACGGCATTCCAGAGAAACGATGACCTGAACGAAAGGAAACTGAACTTTTTGTTTGCTGGAACATTAATCAGTTGAAGTTATTTTCGAGACCTCAATGTCTAAAAATAGCGCTGTATTACATCCATATCCAGACGTGAGACGGAATATTCATCGTTGATGCTTCGAAGTACTTAGGCTTGGCTCTACCTCTTATTATTCTTAATATATAAGTAACAGCAAGTGAAAACAAATTGCATTGTTATGGCCTTCACTGGTGGACTTCGGGACTGGTACTGGTGTTTTACAGTCAGATTTTGATGATTTTCCTGTAACTCCCCAAGAAGTTTCAAGAGTTTTTTTTTTTATAGTTCACAAACACACAGGTAGCGTGCAATGAAAATTAACCGGGTGTGCTCTCGAGTTCATGATGTTGGGGTACTTCTGGCAGATTTCTTAGCCGAAACGGTATGATGAATCAAAATTGCATGCAATGAGCAAACAAACATAATGCATGCTGGATAATGTGTCAACAAGAACCAATGCCTAAGCGTAAATTACCAAGGGAATTAAGATTGGTTTGCGATCACAGTGGTCTAGTCTCCTTTGCAAGATACTAGAACTTCTGTGTTTAACTTTTTTGCTCAAAGGACAATATACGGAATGTTGATCGTGGGCAAAGTGCATGATTAATGATGGGAATAGATTGGCTCCAATGAGAAACTACAAATAGCGCAACTCTTTAGTTTTCGAGTTCCTGAATTATCTCAGTCACTTACATGAGGATATTAGGACAAGTATCGCCGGCTTATAATACACAGATTCCTCTAGGTTATCATGAGACATAATTGAACTATTTGTTCGCCAGTCGACGCCACGGGGTGAATGTTAAATCCCCAGACTTAAGAGGGACATCATGCCTCAGTGTCCTCATCCTCGTTCCTCCGCCTATGGGAGCAGGGAGAGACACATTTTAATCATAGGCCTTGGTTGTATTAAATAACCGGAATGATGGGCCTGGCACACTAGACCACTAACACGATCGTTTCTTGATTATGATGTCAAGCATAATATTATGCAAACGGTTGGTAGTGTGGTAGTACACCAAGTATTCCTGTACATATATTGGCACCTCCACTACTCCCTCGAGGAGAAACCCTTGGCGACATCCGTGGTGAACCCTCGGCTTAACCTCCGTGCCATAGAATGTCGGGAACAGCCCTGAATCACCACCCAGTCGAGACAAATTCTCGGCGAAGCCCCCTGGATCGGTTCCTCTCATTCGTTAAGTAAGCTTGAAACTCTCCTCGCCCATCTGGAATTTTCCTTAATCCCCTACTCCGTACTCACCCTGCTTCAGCACACTTCCCTGGTTACGCCCCCGAATCAGCATATCAACCACACCCAACAATCCTGATCATACCCCTGAAGCAGCACCCTAAACCTTCCACACAAAATCCTGGAAACGACATTCAATCGGCACACCAATCACACCTCCCAGAGATCCCTGGTCACGTCAATAAAATGGCCCTTAACTAGCACCTTCATCACCATTCTCCCTCGGGAGAGAAGTTCCCGGTGACGCCACTGAACAGACACCTCTCTCTGCTCCGGTGTAAACGGCTGACGCTTGCCACACTCAGCTGGCTACCTTGTTGACATCGAACAGTTTGACGGATGATTGTTGAATTATTTTACACGAATTCGTCTATAAATGGAATGATTATTGACCATGTTGGCAATTCCATGAACAAATGCAAAATTATATCGCCAGTCCCACACTCAAATGCTGAGCTGTGGCCTCAAGTTCAGAGTCAGCAGAGTATGGCATATGAGTTGACAAGCGCACCAGGCCGGTAATCTTCCGCTCAAAAACGAACCCGAGCCGGGAGATTTTCCACATCAAAACGCACCAAACGGAGGGTTTTCTGCGCAAAAACGCACCGGGGCATGATTAGTTCGGTTGGTTGGTTATTGATTGTCTGTGACGCGTCGACTTCTCCACAGGCCATATCAGTGCCGCTAATTATCACGCCGATTGGTCGCAGGCATCGGGCGAGACAACTGGGATTAGAACCCAAAACGTCCAGTTGAGAGGCACAAATGCTAACCCTACATCACCGCATCACAAATATACTTAACACTGTACTTAATATCCGCCGCAAACGTCCGCCGTAAGTTCTACGCACCAATATGATCCAAATAAAAATGGATAAAACGGATGAATGCCAGCTTGAAGACGCTCAACCAAGAACGTTTGGGAATAAACGGCACCATTCTACGTTAGCAACCAAGCATGACGATATTTGGGCCAGTTTAAGATATGAATAGAATTAGCCTTGAAGTTCAATTAAAAGGATATGAAAGTTTGTCACCGATCGAAATTAGCTACGAAGTGCAAAATTCATCGATTTGATTTAGGTCAAAACTTACTTTAAAAGTTCTGCTATGAATTTATTACGTCATCGCTCAACCGACTGGCTAATTATGGACGTTCTAACATGTGATGTGTGTTCTTGTTGCTTACGCTACTACATTTCAAGACAGAGAACATAATATTTACGGCAGTTCTGACGCACATAGCTGTTCATGCCATGTTCCCGTGCACATTTTTTTTCACAGGTAGTGTATGTGTTCGCGCGCACACCACCCCGCACTGCAGCATCTAAAATCGCGCCGGAACGGCTCGATTTTCATACACCGCCGTTCCTATGAGATCTGGTCGAAATTGGTCCCCCTTGCAGACTGGCCTAAAATTCAGATTGGAAAGTTCACGGCACATCCCATCTCGACGTCCCCACAGACTGAACAGGTATTACCTGGGACAACACAGCAAGATCGAAAAAAAACTGGTTCAACCTCATTTTTTTTAAGTGGACTTCATGTTCCCCTCCCTCTCCACACAATTGTTTTCATATAACGCTATATCTCCAGGATTCCTTCCTACTCTCGCACCGTCTCCTCAAATTCTGATCAGCTAATGTTTTCTACCGGGCACGATATGAGATCTCGGTTTTGGTTTGTTTTTGTTGTAAACCAAATTCGTTCTAGTTGGTCTGTGGTATGTATTATGCTAGTTTGCTGACATAAACACCAGTTTAAGATATTTGATCAGTAAAAATGAAACATTTACATGTTTTGGTGCGCGTTACACCCACGAACGATTACCAGAAAATGAACGGATTGCCTTTGTTTAGGTCCCACCATTGTATTAATTTCATTCATTCTAAATTACATTGTACAACAAGTTTTATTCTGAACATTCGATCGCCGTTGAGACTGTGTATTAAATCTAGAATAAACTGACAATCCAGTTTTGTTAATAGTGAGCGAGGTAAGCAAGGTGCAACAACATTTTATTGTACTTAATATCATTTTACGGACAAAGTAGTGTGTCAGGCAAAACGAATAAGAAACGTGCTTAATGAATTTGTTTATATATACTTGACTAGACTAGACTAGATATGTTTAAGTCATCTTCATTACAAGAAAAACATGTTGAGCATGACACTGCCTCCCCGCATGGATAAATAGTTCTTGCTTTGCAGACTCTTGTGAAAATCGCCACTGCATCGCAGGGAGAAGCAACTTCCTCGAATCATCAGTCCGTCCGAGATAACCGTACGCAGGAATGGGAGTTGCGTATCGCCAATGCCCTGGTGAGACCTTCCGGTCACAGTGTTCCACTTTGTTGGGTCAGTCTCCATCTCAGCGTTTCAGTTAGGACTAAATGCAAACTTGCATGGGACTCGAACTTTGTCTTGTCAGGGCAGAGGAAATCAGTGATGGGTAGCTCTCCTCCAGCTGATCTGCCGGGTCAGCGAGGCTTTTGTATCATGTGGATAGGAAGATAAAATGGCATGACCATTTCGGAGACGAAATTACTTCAACGACCTAGACGTGACCCAACATGACCGTGTGGAAGTGTTAGCAACCCCGCCGCTCGTTCTTCACCTCCGCCCTTGCAATTCAGCTGGGCGAGACGCCTGTGTGCCAGCTGCCTGTTCTGCGTGTGCGGCCAATAACCGAGATCCGACTCATGAGAGTAGTCATTATGACTACTCATATGACTACTCGGTCATACTGTCATTATTACAGTATGACCGACCGAGATGTAGTCATTATGCGGCCAATACACCGAGATCCGACTCATCAAGGACGGAGCAGAGCACCAGCCAGTGACCGCACTGGTTTGTCAGACAGTGATGTAGACTATTAGCCATGATTGTGTGCATGCTTGGGCTTCAATCAGGGCCTTAGCCACCGCAAAATGGCTAAAGGTTAGGCTAATGCTTAGGTTTATTGTGATGTGCAACGCCCATAAGCACACAGGTATATTTCAGAAGTATCGATGTTTTCATTCCGTTCACAATGGTGGCGGAGCAGAGCCCATCGGTTCACTACTATAATTGCAACACGGAAAAACAAATGTAGAAACATTTTCTAAAGCGAACATACTATCCAAATAAGGTACGCTATTCATCCCAGATATTGTGTCAGTTCAGAGCAAACGGTGATGGTCCCCAGGTCCGATAGCGGGCAGTGCGGGCCACTCACCGTGGATGGTCTACAAGTCCTGCCAGACGGACAGTGCGGGCCACTTACAGTTGATGGTTCACAGGCCCTACCAGACGGAGGAAAATGCGGGCCACTCACCGTTGATGGTCCACAGGTCCTGCAGACACCTTTGCCGGAAGTCGTCAATGTCCTGACGCTTGTCGCGCGACAGAGCAGGCCGCAGTGTCTCCTGTCCAGGCTTGTTCTCCAGGAATTCGAACAAGAACGCGCCGATCACAGAGTAGCCGACCACCAGACTGCACAGGCCCAAGTGCGAGAATAGGTGCGTGAAGAAGATCTTGATGTAGTAGCGCAGCCTGTAGCACTTCTTGTGGTGCTTGGCCATGGTCTCACAGCGGAGATGTCGGCTGGCCCCTGCTGGATGTGGTGCAGATAGGCGCGCTGGTGGCTGTCTTCTCTTGGATGGGATGCAGATAGGCGCGCTGGTGGCTGTCTTCTGTTGGATGGGTGCAGATAGGCGCACTGGTGGCTGTCTTCTGTTGGATGGGGTGCAGATAGGCGCGCTGGTGGCTGGCTCCTGTTGGATGTGGTGCAGATAGACGCGCCGGTGGCTGGCTCCTGTCGTATGGGGTGCAGATAAACGCGCTGGTGGCTGTCTTCTGTTGGATTGGGTGCAGATAGTTGGACAGTGGCTGGCTCCTGTTGGATGTGGTGCAGATAGACGCGCTGGTGGTTGGCTCCTGTTGTATGTGGTGCAGATAGCCGCGCCGGTGTGGTCCAGGGTGTGGCAGTCGCTCAGAATGGCCGCCGCGCCATGGCCGACCGCGCTATGCACGTTCCGCAGGGGTGACGAAGTGGCGGCGTGACTGGTCAACCTCGTCCAGCAGCCCTCAGGGTGACACAGCCCGGTCCAGCGGCCCTCAGGGTGACGAGCCCTCAGAGACCGTTGCAGACTGGTGGTTCACGCACCAGAGGCTGCCGCGGACTGGTGGTTCACGCACCAGAGACTGCCGCAGACTGGTGGTTCGCCCCCAGAGACTGCCGCAGACTGGTGGTTCGCGCCCCAGAGACTGCCCCAGACTGGTGGTTCGCGCCCCAGAGGTCACGCCCCAGAGACTGCCGCAGACTGGTGGTTCACGCCCCAGAGGCCGACGCAGACTGGTGGTTCACTCCTCAGAGACTGCCGCAGACTGGTGGTTCGCCCCCAGAGGCCGCCGCAGACTGGTGGCTCACGCCCCAGAGGCCGCCGCAGACTGGTGGTTCACCTATCAGAGGTCGCTGCCCCGCCACCAGCTACTCGTCAGGTCCGCCACATTTGCTCGCCAGTCACGCTGAGAGCTGCGGTTGAGCAGGGTGTCGGCTGAGATTCACCGACACCGCGGCAGCACCGGCCGGTACGGCGCGCGACCAAGTCAGTCCCGTCGGCTCACGTCGCAAACACGTGTAAAACGACGGACGTTCGGAGATGACGAGTTTTGCTCGACGGGGCGCGTTATCATTTCCGGCGCGCGATCAATACGCGGCGGCCCGCGGCCCACCGGGGAACACTCGCCCATCGCCACGCAGTCGGGCGCAACACTTAGCACCACTCGACCGGGCGTTCTGCCGCCGAGCAGCGGGTCGCCGGGCGACGGGACGGACGACGGCGTGGCTGTCGCCGGTCAGGCCGCCGGCAGGACGGGCCGCAGCGGCGTCCGCGCCGCCATGCCCAGTCGCGGCGTCCAGAGCCACCGACGCGGCGTCTGAAAATCGCCGGACTCAAGTTACGGCCGGTCACCACAGCATATTACAGCGGACGGCGGAACAAAAACAGTGCAACGTTTATCCGCGTTCAATTGCTTGAAGAAGTCGACATAAATGGTGTGTTCTTTTGTTCTGACTATGTGTGGGCTCGTCTGTGCTAATGCTTGTAGCTGTGGAAGAGTTTTTTGGCGGTTGTTTCCATACATGGCGTCACGGTGTATAATATTCTGCTAAACACTAACATCTTTCCTTAACGACATGTGCTTACACCTTTCTTTGCTATCAGTGTATAATTACGAGTTTCATGGCCTTGCAATATGTGGTTGAAATATCGCATCAGCTTAATTCCACCACTCGATAACCATGCCTTGGCAACACGAGAAGGCCTTGCAGTTTGTCCCAGAACAATCAGCCGCTGCCTTTTTCGTAAATGTTTAGTCCCGGGAAGTCTGCTCGGCACAATTTGGCGGTGCCTTCAACGATAAAAGTCGACAATTTTCGTTAGTAAACGCTCGTCGGACTGGCGAACGGGCTAAACAAAGCGTCAATCAAAAGTGTGACGCGGATCAACACAGGGTACGGGCTGAAATAGACGGAGTGAGAACGACCACCGCCGAGCCAAGATTCAGCCGAAAAAGAAAACGGCTGCCAGAAAATAATGCCATGAAGAATCTGCATGGTTGCAAGCCGTCAAAAGAATACTAGGAGCTTGGGAAACAGACCTTGTGTCCATGATAAATGGTTTCCGTAGTCCGTGAAATGATGCGTAGGAAGTATTCGGGCTACCGCATCCAAACGCTGGCAAAAACGCAATTGATACTACGAGAACCACACCCAGTACCTCACATAGCAAAAGCTGAGAGTAACACAAGCTTCATATAAATGATTAGCGGAGATGATCGTCACTGAGGGTTCAGTGCATCTATACACACGGGAGATCTTCGCATTCATTCATTGCTTTGAATGTGGTAATCACCTATTTCCAAGAACCCAATGTTTCATAATGCAATTTAGGCCATTTGTCTCATGGGTTATATATGATTAAACATTCGCTTCGTAAGACGTCGACATCAAAGGAGTTGTCGTTCTTCCAAGAGACACTGCTGGAAGTTCAGGTCATCAGCCGGGTGGCTTAATTCAACCGGATAATGTATGAGGAAAGTTTGTCGTCATAGCATAACATTGCTCTGTCATCACTGAAGCATTTAAGAATAGAACAAAACAAAGAAAGTAGTTGAACGAAGCAGCCAGTTAACGCATCAACGACATAAAAGAGGAAACATAGGTACATGCTGGGATTCGTGCTGCAAACCGAAGAAACAAAAACAACAAGAAAGTATGATTTATGCAGCAAAAGGACTGGTATGAGATGGTAAAATAATCTTGCTCGACTGAAACTACCCAACTACTCATCGGATCAAATTGCAAGCAGACTGCTGTATTGGGCCCAAGGAGTTGATTACTTTCTCTATCTGCGATGGTTATGTATGACCTCCATGGGCTACGATTGCCCATCTTATCTCATGATCTCTCCTCCAGCCTAGACCGTCCTGTACTATAACTACATCACAAAGCCTATCTCGATTTTCATAGCTGATACCCGATATCATCAGCATCATGCTATCGTATTTTCACGTGTTATGGCCAGGGCGGGGAGAACAGAAGCACTCGCACCACGCTGCAGTGAAACAGACGAATAAGGCAATTAAATGAAGAGATAAGACAGTGAAAATCAAGCAGCATGATAAATACTGAGCACGGATGAGCTCAGTCACACCACACAGTGACCACGACTAGCCTGAGGCCGCGAATAGTGACCATGACTAGCCTGAGGCCGCCAATAGTGACCACGACTAGCCTGAGGCCGCGAATAGTGACCATGACTAGCCTGAGGCCGCCAATAGTGACCACGACTAGCCTGAGGCCGCGAATAGTGACCATGACTAGCCTGAGGCCGCGAATAGTGACCATGACTAGCCTGAGGCCGCGAATAGTGACCATGACTAGCCTGAGGCCGCGAATAGTGACCATGACTAGCCTGAGGCCGCGAATAGTGACCATGACTAGCCTGAGGCCGCGAATAGTGACCATGACTAGCCTGAGGCCGCCAATAGTGACCATGACTAGCCTGAGGCCGCGAATACACGCTAGCGTTTAATTACATTAAAAACTGTCGTATACCGCAATACTTGACCACTGGAAATAAGTTCACGATATTGCTTAACCTCAGAAGGCAAAATAACCTACCGGTTGGATTTCTACTGACGACGTAAGTACGATGGTAATCAGATGCATCAAAATAAAAGGTTGGAATTGTAATAGAGTTAGTTTTTGAGCGTCTTAATCCCATAAATTCAGCCCCCTACCCCCTCCGTTCCTGGCGCGACAAGTCTCAGGCACCTAGACTGGCGTCCGCCTGTCTGATGCCGACGTAAGCAGGCCAACCGCTACAGTCGGGGCCGGTCAGTGGACCTTGCTCCTTCCCCTCCCCTATCCGACCGGCGCGCCCCGCCGCCGTCGTTAAATGTTAGATGTAACAGAGTTCACATAAAGTTAAACGTTTGGCTGTCCCGTAACCGTAATTGAGATACTCCCGTAAGCCTACCGATTGTAAAAGTGTACCGTAATTGTAACTGTAAAAGTGTAACGTAAATATAACATAGCAACCATCACTATTGAAGTCAACTTCCCCTTCCAGACGCCAGTAGAACCTTCTAGAACAGGGATGTGACGTAAATGGGCGGTTCTGGCTCAACGACCAATGAAACGCCGGGGGTCTGTGCCCGTGAGGGGCCCACGTCGGGCGGCCGAGCAGTCAGGCTTGGATTCTCACTGCGAGCGGACCGCTGCTGAAACGCTCCGGCGCGCGCTCCCTTCCCAACTAAATTCTCCCTCTAAATTCATAGGAAAGGCAGTATCACGGCTTTCCTTCAGAGGAGAAAGTTCTGAACGGTGTCTGTCTGTCTCGTGTGATCGTGCGAGTGCTGCAGTGCAATACAGGGCAGCTAAAAGGACATTGGTGCTTACACAACCGGGGTTATCGAGACGACGAGGTTGCTAGACTTTCGCGTGCCAATATAGGGACTTTCCTACAGAATGCATCGGTCGACCATGTTCCCAAGTCTCGGACTCATCCGTCGTGATCGAATATTAATTCGTTATATCAGTCTCTGATGTTATTCCCAGAAGAAGACGATCCGTCGAAACGTTAGAATACAACTTAGCATAACATAGGCCATGGCATCCTATTACCTATCACATCCACGCAAAATCACCAACTAGGCTGACTGAAAGCCAAGAAATCATCAACGAAGTAGCCATGCTGAGGAGAAAGTTAATACTATGCAATAACAAAAGGACAATAGAATATACTGCATCATTGTTGCAACTGCAACCTGACACTTCCTGCCTTGCCGAGAGAAGTATGCACTAAAATACTTAGTGTGTGTGCACATCCACCAGCATGCATAGCATATTCAATAAAATGTTATTGCGAAATAAAACTAGGACCGTTCTCAGCAGTGCACAAGAATTAAATCGCAAGTGAGCCTCAGAGACAAGTTCTCAATATGTTATGCCATCTATGCCGCGGGGAAGCAGAGTCAAAGCCACACAGATCCTACAGACTTCACCGTCTGTAGACAATAAGACGAGATGGAAGGAGACGAGAGGTATCTAAATTTACATTTACTTCATGTTTCTCTGGCCTTCCATCCATCTCACTTCTGAAAAAAACATACTTTCAAAAAGGGAAACATCCTGTCGGCTGTCAAAGTATCTTTATGGATAGTGTGTCGCCGGAGTAGGGTCTTTTCATGGTGTTTGCTCGACTACCGAGCAGTGTCAGTAGTCTGACATGGGCGACGGTGATGGTACATCTGGCAGTGCCCAAGTCTCGCAACATTAAGCCTTGTTGTCGAGACCCTCCCCCCCCCCCCCACCCCAGTGCTGCAATATCGGACTTCTTCGTGGTCCATTATTCCGTTTAGTTTCACGGCCACCTCACCCGTTGGGAGTTTTCAAAGGGTATTTCAATAGTCGCAGCAACGAGCCACCGCCCCTCGTGATCGCAGGCAACACAATGCGGTGTTGGCGGTCCGAATAATCATGGCCATTGAAAACGAGCTTCAAACTTTCGACAGCAAATTGCGCAGGTTGATTAAACAATGCACGGACGTTTGTAAGAATTAGAACCTGGCGGCGGCAGGCGAGTATGCCTGGTGTGCCTGACAGTTTGATCGGATCAGGCACACTGCTCCCGAGAGATCTCCAGGAAACTCTGGGAAGCTGCAGTCGTCAATTGTGCCAGATGAGAGCAAATCTGGCATCGTTCTCGCCACCATGAATTACCATACGAGGATAAGAGTAGAGCTGGCACGATTTATGTCGCGCATTTTATACTTGGATTGACATGGTATCTCTTTCGCCGGCGCTGTATCTTCTGGAGGGCCTAATCTGCGACGTCCGGCATGGGGTATCGCTATTTTATACTTGGATTGACATGGTATCTCTTTCGCCGGCGCTGTATCTTCTGGAGGGCCTAATCTGCGACGTCCGGCATGGGGTATCGCTATTTTCATCCATAATGTATTCCTACGAAATGAATGATACAGCCAGGCCCTGGGATTTGAGCGAACATGGCTTACTTTACGTGACTCGCTTTACTTAGGACAGGGCAGGTGTTAACCACGATGGTGACTTACTATACATGATCGCAGTGATCAATACCGCTTACATGACCACTGACTGGTTCGGGGCATCCGATGTGGGAATTCGTGGCGTCTTTTATTTAGTAGCATATTATCTTAGTTAATTCGTTACATTTAGCATTACAACTGTTGTCAAGCCAACTGTTAGCAACTGTTAGCAAGCTATTAGCTGCGCAAGTAACAGGAAGTGCCGCAAGTAACAGCAATGAGATGTTCATATTACCTACAAATATTCAAGACGTTGCGGAAGGATTCGACATGTTTTTAGTGGTATAATTTTGTTCCCAATACAGTTCCCCGATGACGCCCAAGTCGTCCATCGTTTCCGAACTCTTGGGGTTATAGTTCTGAAGTTCGATAAGGTAAAAAGATGAATACGCTGTCACAAGTATCATGTCATACATATATGGGACCGAATCCAGGATGCTTTTTGCTCATGCCACGTCGCACATTAATACACATAACCGTCATTCCATTGGATGGAAAGCAATATGCAACACATTGCGGTTGATTTCGCCCTTGGTGTAGCGTACTCGATGATGTAGTATTTACGAGAATAACTGGGTTATCCTGAGTGTAGCCAGGTGGATGGGAGTGAGGTCTTTATATGCAACTTTTTGAAATTTACTTCGAAGTGTACTTTAGAACATAGCAACTGCCAGAAATATAGTTTGTAAGCTATTGATAATGCAAATAACTGTTTCCGAGGAATTATTTCGGCCACCTAGTTTTTCTGCTACTGTCGTCATAGCTGGTGTCTGGATGCACCAACTCATCTTATATTGAAGGGCTTATTTTTGGAATGGAGGGTTACTCTAGCAATGGATTTTACAGATTTCAGCGGAGTGAAAATGTACAGCACGCTTTCCCAATGTTCTGCTATTTACGTTGGCTCTACCCGATCGGAGGCAAATATGAGGAGTAAGGATGCGTGAAAGATAAGCCACATTGTTTCTACATAATAAATGGAATCATAATTAAGCATTGAAAGGCAGAAATTCCTTCATCTTGCACTACCACCCTTATTGCTTGGAAAGCGAATACCAAGTCCCATATCGATAGCTGAGACTATGCGTCTTTGGTTTTATCACAATTGACAGTCGGACAATTCGATGTCGGAATATTGGTTGTGGGAGGACACAAGATATTCCATATTCCATGGACTCAAAATCTACTTTTGCACTAAACTACGAATTTGTCCAGGCATAGGTGGTATAATAGTTAATTAAAGTAATAGAGCCACTCAATCATCAAAATGTGCGGAATGTGACACAATTTAATACGGTCCGAAAATTACCTCCCGTTGTACGCCCATGAGTCCACTCCTTCACCATGAAACAATAAAAGGTAGAAAGTAAGTATCGGTAGATACGCACCACCAGGTGTGCATCTACCATCACCACCGATACACCACACCACATACACCGTATGATAAGCATTGTTTCGGTGATAATATGCACCATGGGCCATCCTCCTTCGGCTCGGAGAGGTATACAATTATATTTTACAACTTCGCAAACTGAAGGGTACTGGAATCTGAAACGACTTCAATCCTGTTGTAATAACCGCTGATATGATCAGCATTATTATTCGATATTCAGGCAATGATCGGGCAAACCGGGTAAAAATTGTAATCTTGGAAATAATTTCCTGTTATATTCACCTATGTGCATGAGGAAACGACACTACTGTGGAAACTTTGCCACGAAAGCATTTTGTAGTGTCGTTTCCTCATGCACATAGGTGAATACAACAGGGAATTATTCCCAAGATTACAATTTTTACCCGGTTTGCCCGATCATTGCCTGAATATCGAATAATAATGCTGATCATATCGGCAGTTATTACAACAGGATTGAAGTCGTTTCAGATTCCAGCACCCAGTACAGTGTCCTGTAGTCACACAATACCGTCCTGTATTTAGGTGACGACGGTATTAGGGCTTTCCTTCGCATTTTTCACGTCAATCATATTGGCGTAATATTGAGCGCAAGATGTTGCCCATCTTCCTGCTTTAGCTGTGATGGAGACCAGGCGCAGGCATTACTGTCGATGAGTCCATCACTCTGCCAATATCGCGCCAACTGCAGTGCTGCGAAAGAAAACGTGCCAAAGGACGCTTTACAGCTTCCGCTCCAGCCTTGAGTCGGTCGGATGGTCATCACCGAGTGGACGGGCAACAAACCATACGGACATAACTCGACACCGGCAAACAGCCGCATCTGCCGTCTGT
Organism: Ashinkailepas kermadecensis; assembly: GCA_034440615.1. Lineage (NCBI taxonomy): Eukaryota > Metazoa > Arthropoda > Thecostraca > Neolepadidae > Ashinkailepas > Ashinkailepas kermadecensis. The sequence goes on along the minus strand of JAOTOM010004016.1, from coordinate 87,882 downwards.
CGGCTCCGACGGGCACGGGCCGTACCATTCCTTAGATGGGCTGCCCCGTGCGAATGGTGCTGGCTGGCGGAAGCTGCACGCCGGCATGGCCACCTCTTCTTCACTACCACCAGTGCCGGCAGCTGGGCTGTGTGCAGCGGAAAGACAAGCATTCGGCCGCTCGATATCCGTCTAACACCGAGCTGTCTCTCCCGGAGGAGCGGTAGCGGGGCACGTTCTGGATGACTCGCCAGTCCTGGCCATTGGGCCGAGGCAGCCTCCCTCGGCACGGCGGTCGGATTATGGCCACATTTATCTTCGAATTAATGACGCCGACAGAACCATGGGGCCACGCTACAGGCGATAATAGAAGGACACAGCCCGACATACACGGCGAGTATGTGTGGAGAAGGGGGCGAATGGGCGTTAAGTGACCGTCGCCGCTCAAGATGGACATACATAAACATGGCGCCAGATTCTTGGCACGTCGCTTCGGACGGCAGTTTCCCGCCCTCTTCGTTGGGACTACGTCAGGGTCGCAGCTCTGTTGGCTATTGAGGCTGTGGCTGGTCGCCCCGACGACAACGAGGTTTTCGACCGGGGCGGAAACCGGCACCGGAACCGGTCGGATATAACTGGCGGCGCCAAGACCGGAAGTGCAGCTTCCGCCACGCGACGATGGCGTCTTAGGCAGCTGCCGAATGGAATTGTTCGATTGCAGCATGGAATATATCGTCGCTTTGTAAGAGAAACGACCAGTGGCGAACATATAACTGACAAGGGAGAAAATGCTGTTGGAGTGGCTCCAAAAGTTGGTCCGTTAGTACGTATGCCAGAACGACCATAAACACGGATTAAGAGGACTTTCGTCTTCATGTGCGAGTTGTGTCGATCAAAATTTGTCCTGAAGTTTCTGGAATAATTTCGACATGGCGTACCAGCAATACCTCGTGTCGTGCAGTTCCAAGCATTGGTGCTAAATTTTCTTATAAGCGTAGTGGATGTGTGAATATTTACAAACGACCGTTTATGCCTGGACTAGATCTCGCAAGTTCTGCGCTATTTCTCTCCAGATGACGCCATTACATACCTTAGCCACCATCAACTGACAATGCTGTATGTTGGTTTGCCCACTCATAGCAACACAAACAGCACATTTGGCACGATTAGCACATTTGGCACGATGCCCCAGCATGTAGTTCAATGTCTGAAGCTTATAATGCAGAAGGACTTTCGCCAGATCCGTCATTAGAGGGGCTTGGAACACTGATTACGTCGCTTCTAATTTAGATTGAGCACTCTCATCCGATTTTATGCTTTCAGTGAACTACTGATCCTCCACGGTTAGTAACACATCGACATCCCTAAAGGGCACATATTGTCAACGCTAGCTGGGCTGTGCTGACGCCAGCCAACGCCAGCCAGCTGGGCTGTGCTTGGGCCAACCAACGCCAGCCAGCTGGGCTGTGCTGACGCCAACCAACGCCAGCCAGCTGGGCTGTGCTTGGGCCAACCAACGCCAGCCAGCTGGGCTGTGCTGACGCCAACCAACGCCAGCCAGCTGGGCTGTGCTTGGGCCAACCAACGCCAGCCAGCTGGGCTGTGCTGACGCCAACCAACGCCAGCCAGCTGGGCTGTGCTGACGCCAACCAACGCCAGCCAGCTGGGCTGTGCTGACGCCAACCAACGCCAGCCAGCTGGGCTGTGCTGACGCCAACCAACGTCAGCCAGCTGGGCTGTGCTGACGTTAGCCAACGCCAGCCAGCTGGGCTGTGCTGACGTTAGCCAACGCCAGCCAGCTGGGCTGTGCTGACGTTAGCCAACGCCAGCCAGCTGGGCTGTGCTGACGTTAGCCAACGCCAGCCAGCTGGGCTGTGCTGACGCCAACCAACGCCAGCCAGCTGGGCTGTGCTGACGTTAGCCAACGCCAGCCAGCTGGGCTGTGCTGACGCCAACCAACGCCAGCCAGCTGGGCTGTGCTGACGCCAACCAACGTCAGCCAGCTGGGCTGTGCTGACGCCAACCAACGCCAGCCAGCTGGGCTGTGCTGACGTCAGCCAACGCCAGCCAGCTGGGCTGTGCTGACGTTAGCCAACGCCAGCCAGCTGGGCTGTGCTGACGTTAGCCAACGCCAGCCAGCTGGGCTGTGCTGACGTTAGCCAACGCCAGCCAGCTGGGCTGTGCTGACGCCAACCAACGCCAGCCAGCTGGGCTGTGCTGACGCCAACCAACGTCAGCCAGCTGGGCTGTGCTGACGCCAACCAACGCCAGCCAGCTGGGCTGTGCTGACATTAGCCAACGCCAGCCAGCTGGGCTGTGCTGACGTTAGCCAACGCCAGCCAGCTGGGCTGTGCTGACGTCAGCCAACGCCAGCCAGCTGGGCTGTGCTGACGTTAGCCAACGCCAGCCAGCTGGGCTGTGCTGACGTTAGCTAACGCCAGCCAGCTGGACTGTGCTGACGCCAACCAACGCCAGCCAGCTGGACTGTGCTGACGTTAGCCAACGCCAGCCAGCTGGGCTGTGCTGACGCCAACCAACGTCAGCCAGCTGGGCTGTGCTGACGTTAGCCAACGCCAGCCAGCTGGGCTGTGCTGACGTTAGCCAACGCCAGCCAGCTGGGCTGTGCTGACGCCAACCAACGCCAGCCAGCTGGACTGGGCTGACGTTAGCCAACGCCAGCCAGCTGGGCTGTGCTGACGTTAGCCAACGCCAGCCAGCTGGGTTGTGCTGACGCCAACCAACGCCAGCCAGCTGGACTGTGCTGACGTTAGCCAACGCCAGCCAGCTGGGCTGTGCTGACGCCAACCAACGCCAGCCAGCTGGGCTGTGCTGACGCCAACCAACGCCAGCCAGCTGGGCTGTGCTGACGTTAGCCAACGCCAGCCAGCTGGGCTGTGCTGACGTTAGCTAACGCCAGCCAGCTGGGCTGACTTTCTTTTTTGAAACAGAACCGCAAACGGAGCATTGGAGTGCAGTTTATGTTGTGCAAATCCAACAGCATCTCATTTCACCTCATGCTATGCATGGTGAACGGGACAGGTCAGGTAAAACCTGCATAGGACACAACCAACTGGATACACAATGGCCATTAAAGCTGACAAATTATCAACTGGTGAAACATGGCTGAATTTGAATTGAGGCCCCAAAATGCACTAGAATGCAGCTTCAGTCGGAACATAACAGGCCCATGGAGGCCCTTGAATTCACTTGATTTCGTAAAGGCGATATGGTCTGAAAGCATCCCAACCATTACATTTAATATCGGTGTGACAAATGTGCTGCAATAAAACTACAAAATATATGGCTTCGGCAAAAATCTCCCACGTCTTTCTAGAACCGACGGTATTGCTCGATCACCAAGCATGGACCTGACCACATTTCTACCATCCCCCCAACTATTTGATCATCAGCTGTGTTTGGCATCGGAGCGTTGCGGGGAGCCACTTTCACATGTGTCAAGCTAAGGTGGCACTGCCCTTTGCACTCAAATAAGAGTCGAGAACGGAAGCAATTCACATTGGAAGCCAGAATGCCATCAGTGGAAAATTATGGCATGCAACCACGATTCATATGACAACTACGAGGAAGGTCTCGAATAAACTATGGGTGCAACTATACCATCGCGATGGTGCATCAACCGATCAATCAATGCATCGGTTGATAATCTTCAGCTAGGAGAAATACTTCAGGTAATAAACAAAATGTACACTCAAGACATTACTCGAAGTTTGTGAGTCCCACCATCTTCTGGCCCTAGGCCACACTGGTTAGTCATAATGGCGATCCTGGCACTGAAATTTGTCTGAACGTGTCGTTAGTAAATTGGCAAGCATAAATATTGTTCTGTATGCCTTATTTAAATATCGGTTCAGCCCTGACTGGCCGACGAAACATTACCATCCATTCGATATACCTTGGTCATCTTTGGACTATTCATCGACACTGCTGCCACGTGCATTCTCCTCCCATTCGACACCCCTTTAACAACCCTTCGGGATCTCTTCCGGCAGCCCCTGGGCGTCCATGATTTCTCCAAGTCCATGATTCTGACTGAACAGGATAAGCCGCGAAATAAACGTGAGTGGATTTCCATGACTAAAAGTTATCTTAAATGTGAATCAGTTATCTCCATCAATCATCAATTAATCAGTCGACGGGTATCTAAATGACCGCTAATCCCGTTCCTTTTCGAAGGGCGTCGTCAGCGGCTGCGACCATACGCTGTCTGTACCTCCTGACGACGCCTGGCGCTCTGCTGCGATCAGACGCTGTCTGTACCTCCTGACGACGCCTGACGCTCTGCTGCGATCAGACGCTGTCTGTACCTCCTGACGACGCCTGACGCTCTGCTGCGATCAGACGCTGTCTGCACCTCCTGACGACGCCTGACGCTCTGCTGCGATCAGACGCTGTCTGTACCTCCTGACGATGCTTGACGCTCTGCCGATGACAGCGCAGACGGTGTCTGACAGCTGTCAGAGACCGCACACACAGCATCTGTCACGGACAGCTGTCAGTCACCACCTGTGCTGTCACCGACGCTCTGTCAGACACCGTCTGTGCTGTCACCGACAGTTGCCAGTCACAGTCTGTGCTGTTACCGACAGCTGCCAGACACAGTCTGTGCTGTCACCGACGCTCTGTCAGACACCGTCTGTGCTGTCACCGACAGCTATCAGACACAGTATGTGCTGTCACCGACAGCTGCCAGTCATAGTATGCGATGTCACCGACGCTCTGCCAGACACCGTCTGTGCTGTCACCGACAGCTGCCAGCCACAGTCTGTGCTGTCACCGACAGCTGTCAGCCACAGTCTGTGCTGTCACCGACAGCTGCCAGGCACCGTCTTTGCGTTAGCGGACAATTGTCAGACTCCCATGCCTGCTGTCAGATACTGCGTGCAATCAGGTACGATGATGCATCAACCTGTACTGCAAGGCGCTAATCTGAGACAACAATCATTCACCTTGCCGTTCACTTCCACTTTGTTTGTGAAACATGTGCCCCTTCCTTTTCCCCGCCCTCCTCCCTTCACAAAAAAGGCGCGCAGACCATGCTACAACTTAGAATACCCGCGTATTCACAATGCGTAATTACCCCTTGCGTGTTCAAACTCTTCATTGAAATTATATCCGATTGATAACTCCGATCGAAGGTTTGCTCTTGTCTGAAATGATCAGATAATTATGGATTGATTGTAAGGGTCACCCCAGCCGAGCCTGGTGCCAATGTGTTCATTAGTTCTGGTCTTCGAGCTGAAGTGTAACAGCCTTAGTGACAATAGTGGCCGACATTGATCTGCTACACGGAAGACTTGAGAGGTGCAAGCCTCCACTTTTCTTGGTAAGATCATTTCTGATTGAGCTTGCAGCTTTTAACCCGCGGTTCTCTACCATTTGTACGTGCTTGGCACATCTTTCGTGTGGTGTCGCGAGCTGAGGCCGAAGCCTAGTTTGGGTGCTTCCAAGCGTAGAAATGGATGGATGGAAGTCGGTGGAGATTACTGAAGCCAATCGTCGTGGAACATGGCAGATGGCTGGTTAGATCGATAGAGATAATCGCCGTGTCACTAGGTCTACGCTCTTTGTCCGATTCCTCAAGCATTCACCTACTTAAGGCTCCAGTTAGGTTGTGTGTGTGTGTGTGGGGGGGGGGGGGGCAACGTTGCAATATCACAATAAACTTACATTCTTTTTCTATCACATGGTGTCACTTAGACTAAAATCAGATCATAAATGTAACAGCTGCATCAACAAAATATAATTTCTCCACCATTCTATTTTTGGCCACTCTGTAAACTCCAATGCGAACATTTGCTTTGTTGCCCCAAAATGTAGACACATATATTAGGAATCGATTACCGCTTCTTTCGAGAAAATCGGTCTTAGCAATTTCTGAGATCCCTAGTGGGTCGAACCAGCACCCCCTACAGGAACGGATCGCTCGGATCGGTTCCGTAATAGATTTAAGCCGACAGGAACTCTCTCGGAAAGCGAACAAGCCCGCAGCCGTTGATAATAATGATGCAATTATTTCTTTCACATAGTCAGATTTATCAACCACGGGCAACGTTTGGTGGCAGATTGGTGGAGAAGTAGATCAATTCGGCCGCATATTAAGCTAGCGTATGGGAGCCAGTGAATTCAAATTGGACATACACTGTTGCACACGTAGAAGTACACAATATATCCCTGTTGCAAAAGGAGTTGCAGTTTGTTGACACATAATAATTTATTCATTGTTTGTCCAAACCGGCTTTTTCTTCAGCATCACAAATTGAACAAGTTCAGCGAATGAGGGGAAGTTAGGTAGGGTATGGTGATTCCAGGTCCCAGATAAACTTGGCTGGGCTATAGTTTCTAGCGTATGCTTGCGATTTGGGTGAAACGTGAACTAAACCACTGACAGTTCTTCGACTAAGGCAATTCAAACATTGTTTTTTTTCGAGCTGTTACGTGCAATTATATCGCCAGTATTGACCTTCATGGGGACAGGAGAAGGCCTTCATCATTTCGCACTATGCCATTCACATGTTGTCGCTGACAATGGATATGAAAGACTATTTTCAAGTGATTGGTCATTTGGTAGAAGGCACATTTTGATACGTGGCAGGGTAGCACATTTCTCCACTAAATAAACTGAGTTATACCAAGTGCCCTTGTGGGACTTTCACATGTTTTCATACTACTTCATTTCTATTCAGCAGCCTATCAATAAACAAATATGGTTCTTTGCACTCTTTGTTACGAAACGAGGTGCGATTTGTGCTATTCAGGATCCGATTAACGCAAAGATGAGCAGTTATTTGTATTCATAGTACAATAGTCAGTTAGGTTACGAGCCTTCCACTCAGCAATCGGGATAGTGCTTTTTCGTGACATGTGCAAGAGCCAAACATGACTTGCCATGTGGTTAATGGGACGCTGTTCCAATATAATCATTCGATGCAATTTGGTTAGCTGGTAACTTTGACATCTCCACTTGTGCCGTATCTGGCGTTACCTATGCAATATAGGTAAGTTTTTTTAATGCGCTGAAGTGGAATAGGATGGATATATGGTTGACCAGGGTTCGCCGGGCCCGCCTGGCGGTATCTCAGGACCCAGATTCACCCCTTGCTGAAGTTGTGACCACACCAAACTGCCGCAGTTTTAGAACCATCCAGTGCAAAATACAAGGCGTTCTATTACGCGTTTTACTCATAATCTTGCACTACTTAATCTAAAACAACAATGCATTGCAAGAAACAGCAAGTATCAATCTTTTATGCTGACAGCATCAATATTGATTAACTGAGAACGCTTCAACCATTGAACGATCCATATTAGGCATGCTTGTGTCAATATGCCGCTGCAGTCTGTTGGATCAGGATCTATGCCCTGCACAAATGGAGGCTTCGCATAATTATTGATGCTGACAATATCTGATCCAACCATATTGCTTTCATGTAGCTACGCAAGCTGAATGCTGAATCGTGACAATTAACAGCGCTGCACTGGCACAACGAAACAGAGGTCTGCTGTACTTTGATATATTGAGGAACATTGTCTCTTCCTTTAAATTCTTTAAAGGGGAGCTTGGTGCCCTCTGGGAGTTCAGGAAGTAGTGGGTGACCAGTGGGAGAGCCATCAAAATATTGATACTGCAAGGCAAACACCGATTATTTGATTGGTGTTATACCGGCAATACTAAAAGTACACGAGTCTCCTTGTTTGATGCCCTGGAACTATTGGGTCAGTTGTCACGCAAGGGAAATATGTCTGTGCATTTAGATTGTATTATAATCGGAATGAAGCGCATTTTTAAAGGAGTCCTAATATCAAGTTCTATTATCAGCCCTAGGCAATCACTTCTAATACTGACGTCAGCATGACAGTTTTCATATTCCGTAGCTGTTGTAGAGCTCATTTTCCAAGTTGTCGTTCCAGTAAATACACTTATAGCACGAGCACAACCACGCCGGTCATTTTAATCCTTTCTCATTTGGCGTGGACGTGCAGCGCTGCAAAACACGGCAACACAGACGGAACAGCAAACTGTTTGCCATCTTAGGGTCTCAGTAACACTGCCTTCATTTGTCATACAAATGGCCTTCTTCATTTGCTTGAAAGGATAACAAAAATAACTGGTAATTTGGACACCAGCGAGAAGCTTGAATGCAAGAACAAAATTGGCGGAAGCATTTTGCGAAAGACTTTCGAACTAAGGGAGATGTAGTGCGAATATTGGCTCTTTTGTCAACAATCAGCTTAATACGTGATAAGTCAACATTTTGATTGTAATAGCATCAAGCTACTTCTCCCTGATCGAAATATCCGTAGTCTGCCCCCAAAATTATCGTCTTCTCGACGAATCATAGTGACAAAAAGGCTCCAAATTTACTTTGAACTTATTTAGTGTTGACATTGCCACACACACACACACACACACACATATGTATATATATATATATATATATATATATATATATATATATATATATATATATATATATATATATATATATATATATACTTCGCCTCCCAGTAACAAAACAGATGCACCCAGGGGTGTGATATGGTATGCTCAGGGGGAGAAGAGGTGGAACTGGCCCTTTCTCATTGATTTGGCTCCCAGTCAGACTGAAGCTTAACAATTGGGCCTTCGGGCTCACACTAGATACAAATAACTTTCGGGTTATCTTTTGACCATCAAAAAGGTTATTTGCTCCTCCGCCATACACATTCCCAAATGACACCCATGGAAGCACCATCACACAAATGTGCCATACCTGAGCAAAATGATACCTTTTGCGAAAGCTTGCGCTATGCAAACTTACATATTCCTCATTGCAGCACAATGACTTTGAATACGCTTTGCAAGGCCACCAAAATTTCGTAAATGCACCTGTTTGCGTTCTACAAATATCGTCTTCACACATTTTGCGTGAAAAGGAATGCTGTGTCACACCAGGGAAAGCTCCAAATCATCTCCCGGCATGGGAACCTAAAGGTTGTCTCTGCACTGACGATGTGTGTTCATCCCAGTGCTGAAGCCAGAATTTTCTTAACGGGGGAGGGGGTGACAAAAATGTAATGAAACAGTTAACGCTTTCGTCGCGCGAAGCGATCCCAAAATGTTTGGCTCTCAGTGGTAAAATCTAAAAATGTCTTATTTTATTTAGTGCATTTTTGGTTGCTAATGGGGGTGGGGGCCGCCCCCTTCTTGCACCTCCGGTTCAACCTTTATATTCTGCTAACTGGGGGAAGAGGATGTACTCCGAGCCCTCACACATCTGCAGCACCTTGTGATACTGGTTGTTAACTTATATTGAGATGTGTGACCTCGAATAAACCTTCCATATGTTGTTTGGCTGTACCTCGAAGCCACCACAGAGCTCACAAGTACATGTTGTTTGGCTGGTCTCAGGGGCGTCTCACGAAGCACGAGCTGATTTCTCCAGTACTACAGGTGTGGAAGTGACTCCGTTTTGTAACTAACGAGTTCCTTCGTAAACATTCAAGGACTCAGAGGGACTTCTTTGTGTCCGGAGAAGGACTTCTCTCACTACTTTAAGAGGAAGATATGTTCAAAAGAGTACGTTATGTGCCCTTCAGCCGTGTATAGTTATTAGTGGCCTTCAGACTCGAGGGCACTTAACTGTCAATAAGGGGCATGTCTTTCCTCTGTGATTCTCCACTTCTACAGATGCACCGCATTGGCTTCTGATTCGTTAGGCACACATTTTAAGTTGTACCTTAGCAATGTTGTGAGCCGTGATGCAAAAATCCCCAAATCTTAAAATCCCTTTGATCCAGTACAGCGAACTTCGCACACTCTCGCAACTTAATCCGCGCCCGGGCAGTGGGGCTAAGTAAAATAATCTACTCCTCTTCCATGTATTGAGATTTCACTTATGTGTCATATCTAACGTCATTTTCCACTGAAAAGCGTGCCAATCGAAGGCAAGGAAGATTTAATTATAGTTGGCAACCACCGCTAGTGATGGTGTTTTCCACTGCTTTAATGATATCTGCATTTTAGCTGGTGCGTGGCACAAATTACCATGGTCATTTTAGCTACCATGTATTCATATTGAATGCATGTTACACAGGCGTGAAAATAATGTAAAGATGGCCCAATATATAACTAGGCCCATGCTGGAAGCTAGGGGTAATTTTCTCCCTTTTGCCCCAGAAGACGTTATTTAGACTGTAACAGGCATCGTATTCTACACCAAAAAAATCACGATTTGTTCTGTTGCTGAAATCAACTTTTCTTGCTCTGAACCAAACTCCTTCACAACGGCCAAAGTGGACCATCCTGAGGAACAAAGGTAGGGAAGAAAAATATTTTGGTGCTTTAATTTTCCATAATTCTCTATCTTATGGTCACACCATGAGTCTCCAAAGTCAAAATACCTTCATTTAAGGAGCCTTGCAATATTGGCAATGACCTATGTGTCAAATAGGTCAACAGAATAATCCACCCCCAATCAAGCTGAAAGGCTTCAATTTGCATCAGCGGAATCGGTCCATTTGTCGGGTTGTAAAACGCTATCACCCAACAATGACCCATGTGACAAATTCTACATCAGCATCACGTTAGGGCCATTCGAATTCAAGCGGTTTGGATTGATCGCAAAATATGCACTGCAAACTGTCTCGACACCACGAAGCCCACCAGGGCACACACCAGCTATGGTACGATCCACCCTGTAACGGATGCGACGATATATTTTCGGAGTGCACTCCCACTCTTTTGGAGTGGGAGTTTGGCACGCACAGCAAAACGATTGTGAAAAACGTTTATCTGGACAAGCACTGATATAAGCAAATTCCTTGAGGTGAGAAGGACTGGTTTGATTACCAAACATTGCAATATCCGACTGGCATGACTACGACACAGTTAAGTGACCAGAGCTACATAGGATGCAATTAGTTTACAGCATAGGCTGCATATGATGCGTGTCATATACGACATAGGTGCGAAGGTTGTAGTAGCGCGTGTGTCAAATGACAAGGTGTCGTTCGCTTGCATGTTGTTGCGAGTAAATATTATTGACTCGTGATAGTTTACAAACATATTTGACGCAGCTATTTGTTATAGTCCAGAATATAACACACAACTGCGCTTCATAGCTGTAGAAGACGTGTCCCACTTACATCAGTCATGATAACTCTCTCTCTCTCTCTCTATTCGATGATGAATAACGGAAGTCCACCGTTCTTCCATGCTTCCAGACTGGGACGACAGGGCTGCAGGAGCTGTCCCACTCTTGGGGAGGGAGGGGGTGGGAGTGTGGTGGTGGGGGGGGTGCAAGAGCCGTTTGGAAGTCGATTCTTTACGTACAGCGCCCATAGGGTCAATGCTAAGCTCGTCCAAAATTTGGAGGGCGCTTCCTCTTCTACCCCCTCCCCCATTCCCGGCTTCTACGCCTATGTGGGGCTCTACCGCAGCAAGATTGGATTCAGGGGTATAATGGTCGTATGCTCATTTGGTCAAGGAAAGCTCAGAAGGCATTACTCAGTTATAAAAAGCATTTGTGTCTTATCACACCCAACGCAGTTTGTATGTATGTACATCGGAGTCGAAAATGATCGGAGCTAATGCTAGCAGTACTTCAGTTCAAGCTGCTTGCGTTGCACATGAGTCTAAGCACATCAAAAGTAGTGTCAGCGGCCAATAATCCTTCCTTGCACGATTAACCATGGCATCACATTAAAAGTATTGTAGGTACCACAAACCATTCCATACACTACTTTTAACCATGGTATCATGTTAAAAGTAGCGTGTGTGCCAAAAACCCCTTCCTTACACTATTATTAACCATGGTATCATATTGAACCGCATGACCTACACCCAACCATTTATCTGGAGACTGTGAGAGAACAATGTCACACTTTCGCCACATATGATGACTGTACGTGAGGCGAATACTGCCGACGCGATGATGCATGGGCATATTGGAGCAGACACATTTTAAACCGCTGTCTGCACGGTACGCATCGTCAATTGTCACCCATCCACCCTCAGCTGCCACCGACCCGGGGTCAATCCGCCGGTACTGTGCCACCAACACCTGTGCCGCCGGCACTGTGCCACCAGCACCTGTGCCGCCAGCACTGTGCCACTAGCACCTGTGCCAGGGCGGCCCCGACTCACCTGCTCAGTGGTCGCAGGCCGCAGCACGTGCCGTCTGGTCGCCCGGGGCGCCTCCGCCGGCTACTGAGGCGCCGCCGCCGCCGCCGCCGGCGGCACGGCTCGGCTCCGCCAGCCACCAGGGGCTGCGCGCGGCCCGCCCACCCGCTCCGGTTTATCTTTCGGCGAAACCCCGCCACTCGACTGTCATCACAAGTGGACTCTGCAGACGCCTGTGCGTCGTTCGCGCGTGCCCACCACGGCTTCGGTGTAACCGAGTTTGAGTCGCAGGCAGCCTCGTCTGGGACGTACGCATCGAAGTGGGAGGGATGCGGAAGTTGGCGGGGCCCGAGCCGATGCTGTGCGCCTCAGACCAAACCAACTTATTGCAACGCCACGGCCCGTGACGTTGGCGGCATCAAGCTCCAGTCTTTGATGCTGACGTGAACATTGTCAGCAAGTTGGAGGACGTTTTGGCTGGACGCAAGTTAGTAGGTTACACCGAACTTTATGTCCCTCAGAAACATGGTAGGGGGCGATTTAATGTACGCTCAGCGAGGGTGAAGGGACGAGCCGTCGGGAAATCGGCTGAGAACGCCAGGTGTGAGGGTGATGAGCGAATTCCAAGGGGCTGTTTTGTGATAACCAAGAGTGATCGTTGTGTGGTTATGCTGTTCTAGTCGTCACTCTTGGATCTTGTTTTGTGATAACCAAGAGTGATCGTTGTGTGGTTATGCTGTTCTAGTCGTCACTCTTGGATCTACCGTGCTTGTCGGTAAGTTCATTTCGAAGGGCTGGTGATGGTGGGAGGAATGAAGATGGAGTTAATGTTGACATCTCGAAGGTCACCGTCCAACGTCCGGGCACCCCAAATTTAATTCTGAGAACGTCTTCGCGCTCTAGCTGGAGTTGACCAGGTTAACGCAGGCCACCGTCGAATGCAAACGTTACCAGGGAGGGGAGCACTACTGAAGCTGGTGACCACTGCAAACGTTACCAGGGAGGGGAGCACTACTGAAGCTGGTGACCACTGCAAACGTTACCAGGGAGGGGAGCACTACTGAAGCTGGTGACCACTGCGAATGAGCGGCTCGGGCCCTTCGGGCAGGTGTCATACCACATCGGACGGGGAAATCGATAACCGGTTGAGTTTCGCTGCCGTTATCTTGCTTGATTTCAGTCAGCCTGCCAACTATTGCCGGCCGTGTTAGAGTCTGTACTGTTGACGATACTGTGGCACCATCACGATGTGACCATGAATGTGCACCATGGCAATGCGCTGACTGCGACAACGGCGGACTTCCTTCACATTCTCATTGGCCATTCTGGACTGCGCCCGAACTGATCTGGCGCTGAGGCTCACCCCCGGTGGCTATGCCACTAAAACTGGCATGATTGGAGGCAGACACATCTCCATGCAACGGAGCGCAAATAGAGGCTAACGGTTATGGAACCTTATAAATGAGAAAATTCCGGTTTCTGAAATAGTTTTGGAACAAAGGGAGCACAAATACGGTGACGATGCAGATCACGTGTCACATACATGCGACAACCAATCGAATGTGCCAGAGCGCGGTCACAGGGAGAGCGCACGCCGATTATTTCAGAAGGAGTTGCAATTGAGACTATATTGCTGACCATTCATTCCGGTGATTAAGACGAAGTCAGAGCTGTTAACCCGCGACTAATGGTCGATCCGGAAGGATTGTTGAACGGATTAAAAATTCCAGTTCAATCGGGACAAATTATACAGGTCATTCCCAGAAGTTCTGGTCGTGCAATGCATTTGGACGTCAGATGTCTATTCTATGATCAATGGGGTTGGGAAAGTTGCAGCTTTGTGTTCAACACAAAATGATGGGGGATTGCCATTTTTAGTGTGCGTGGTTGTCACTGCCCGGATCCGCCAGTGCCAACGACCACTGCAGGAGACAATTTTAGCATTTGTTGTGATGAAATATCAGCTTGCAGCATGTCATCGGTCTCGGTCGTCATAATAACATCCTAGAGATAGTAGGACAGTCCTACACCTATGCCTTTGGACCTTCGTCACGGGTGCTATGCCATACATTTGGTGCAAATGAGATGTGACATGTCTATGGGCTTCAATATACCGACATTGATATTGCTACTGAGACTGCAGTGTATATCATAACCTGCATCATACTGGTTTAAATCTTTAAGTCTTTAATATTCAGAAAACAGGCTGCCAGATTTATTGTCATTGACAGTGCCATATCGTATTCGGTGCATGTATGGTATTAGTTGGCTCTTTATATGTATGTATGCTACCTTGCACCTTGCATGCCGGCATATTTTTAGTAGCATTGTATATGACGTGAAATTATGAAAACCCCAGATACCCTGGAAATTCCGAAATACGCTAAATGTTATGCTGGTTTAATGCCTAATGCGTAAGGACATAGGCAGTATTTTGGTAGGACTAACCCACCGGTGACACCGTTCAAGGTCAGCTCATGTGGAATGAGGAAGATCCGGAAGCTGGAATCTCATTGATTTTCTTTTGTTGGTAGAGTTGCTCTTCAAAACATTTTCTTCGGCATGGAAGGGCGCTGCATAACTGCATAACTCCATCGAAATTTTATTAACATATATAAATTGTATATGGCGCAACGCAATATATAATATCAACAAGGAGTGTTGTTTTATATACCTTTGAGGGAGCAAGTACGCCCTCAATCCTGGTTTTGCTCCATAATAATTTTAACTTTTAACATTAGCCACTATGAAGTGTGCCCACAATCCATTTGTGTCTGCTCATTGCCTTCATGTATTTTGCCCCCACCCCCCAATTTTTTTCTTCAGATATCAGCACCTGTAATATCAACCATGCAGTATTTGTAGCCAGGAATACGAGTACCATGCATGATGTTTTACTGTCAAATTTTCTGAGACCAGATCCCATGTGATATGTTTGGATTTATGAGAAATCCTGTTCTGACTCGCATTGACAGTTAATTTAGTGATAATATACTCATTTTGGTGTAATTGTGTGAACTTCAAATTAAAAAAGTGCTGTCTCTAGGTACCTTTCAATAGCAAAATACATTTGTGCTGGGGCAACGGAAAGTAACGGTAAAACATCGGGTTTGTTCTGGTCGCAAGACACAGTGCCGCTACGGCACCACGTCGTAGTTTTAAACAACCTCTGTTTTTAACATCAATTTCGCGGCGAAGGCTGGAATGTTTTTCCTTTACAGGCGGCCAGGGGTGTCGTGCTCTGGCATCTTTTTTTTAATCAGTTTATGTGTGAAGCTATTTTCAATTCCATCCTAACTATGCTTCTTTATGATATTCATGATTAGGCTTAACATGCGAAGTTTAAAATTGCCCAGTACTGTTCGTGAAATTCAAACGACAAACCTCCTCTTGGTGTGTGAGCATGAAAATACACAAATGGAAGTGCATGCATGTGATTTCCAAGAACTCCCATATTCCCATGATCTGAAAAAGCAGTTCCATCCATCAAACGCGCGCAACTTTCCAGAGCTGGTGCATTTATACAAGGATCGAACGTTCTTTCAGTGCTATGCGTAAAAGGATCAAACGTTTTTTCAGTGGTATGCGATTTGTGTACATTAGGAGGGTGTGAGGAAACGACAAGCACTGCAATCATCAGTCATTACTATGCTCAATTCTGGTGCCATGGGTGTCGATTTGCATACTCTTGGATGAGAGAACACTGTCCTGCTCATTCCACGCCCCCAATAAGTTCAGCATATAATATGAACCCTACGGGCGAGCTCCTGATCAATTTCGGTCCTCCCATCGCCTCCACGTATTGCCCTCCCCCCCGAACATAAATTTATCCCCATATATTTTACTCGCGTCACTATACAAAGAGAGCCTTCATGAATGGAGCATGAGAGCTACATTGTACTACAAGGGCTCAGGTTACCAAGAAGAGTAAAGATCTCCCTTTCGCAACGCATACTGGAGTGGAGAATATTGTTGCCTTGAATTATGGAAAACGTCGCGACTCAAAGTTCAAGGTATTTTTTAGCAATAAACATGAGACATCGCATCAATATTTTCGTGGCATGCACAGTTGAAAGTACACGAATGAAGCGGGGCGAAGAAGTTGTGACGACACAATCCATGGCAGAACATATGGCCCAAGCCAGACATATTCATCAAGAGGGACTCACGTCCCCAATGATGTTCTCCCAAACGACCACTTGTAAAATGCCTAAGCAGTGATGGCTGGCTATCGAAGCTCGACAGTCCTATGTACAAGGTGAGCTGTGTGAAAAGCAATTCGTTCCGCACGAATGAGAAGTTGGTCGGCCAGCTGGCGATGGCAGAAGCTCGGCAAACTACGACTTCAATGACGCATTGTTCACTAATACATATGCATGAAGCACATCACCTGCGGCTGACGGGCTCCAGCGGGCGTCATGAAGCACATCACCTGCGGCTGACGGGCTCCAGCGGGCGTCATGAAGCACATCACCTGCGGCTGACGGGCTCCAGCGGGGGTCATGAAGCACATCACCTGCGGCTGACGGGCTCCAGCGGGCGTCATGAAGCACATCACCTGCGGCTGACGGGCTCCAGCGGGCGTCATGAAGCACATCACCTGCGGCTGACGGGCTCCAGCGGATGTCTCTGAAAAAAATGAGCGGTTTTCTTGGTTAAGCATTTTAATAAGCCATTACCTGTGCTTTCCAATCCTCGCACGTTCGTAGGAACTTCACAAATCGACAGGCTTCGCAACATGACGCTTGAATCAATGACAACCGGATTACGAGTGAACTTACTAACCGGATTACCAACCGGATTACGAGTGTTTTCATGACCGACGTGATCGCGATTAGCGCTCTGATCCCGACCAGGGGCAGTACAGGTTTGTGTAAATGAGGCACATAAATAAATCGTCGATGCTTATTAGTTGTTGTTGCACGTCAATCGTGGCCTCGCTATCCCTGCTATCGGGAGGGCTATTGTTTTGCATACTTTTGGGAAGGCACGTGCCTCTCTAATGTTGAATTATGCTCATCCATAATTGAATTGGGGAAATTCAGAGCGCACCCCGCACTCCTTCCCACCTCTCCCCGCTCAACAGGCCTTTCCCTGGCAGCGCAGGCAAGGCATTTCAACACCCCGATTCAGCTCAGTATGTTCTTACTTGAACATGATGTGCCTATTCAATAATTTTCATAAAGCGACACCCCTGCAATCGGTGTCATGCCCATCGCTGGTTCACGACAGGATTTTGGTTTTGCGCGCACTGGCGCTGCAGGCGTTTCATTTTCGATTCTGTTCCCATGGGCAGGCGAGTTACAGACGGATCGAATTAGGCTCAGCACATGCCGGTAAGCGGCAATATAACGAGCGTTCTCATGACTGTTTCGCCACTAAGCGGCTCAACGCTGATCGCCAACATAGTGGAACAGCGCTGGATTAGTGGAGACTTTCATCGTGCAATCGATACGATTGGTGATGCTGTAGCAGGCCTTTTGAGGGCCTGATCAGGATCATGTGTCTCAATTTACGGTATAAGCCCTTGAGCAATCACGAACCCTGGTCCATTGAAATAGATGTCCGGCGCTGTATTCAGGACCACGGACGCAATGCTGAGGACACGGAAAGTCGTGCAGGGTGGTCCAATCGCGATCGAACACACTGAGCTCGAATGTTTGACGGATGAGTAACAGGATTACTAACCGGATTACCAACCGGATTACGAGTGTTTCCATGACCGACGTGATCACGATTAGCGCTCTGATCTCGACCAGGGGCGATTGGAGCTACCCATGGGGACAGAGTCACTGTCCGTGGTTCGCTGCCCGAAGGCTGACTCATTTCCTGCGTCCGGCGCCGTGATCTGGTCCACTAAGAATCGGTGCGCCGCGCCGTCTTCTCGCTACAGTAGCACGCACTGCCATCTCCTTCCCAGAGCTCATTTGCCATTGTCACGTGCCCACCTCCAACCACAGCCCACCCCTCCGGCCACTAATGCTACCGCGCTCCCTCGAGAACTCCGCCGCTGAGGCCTGCTCCTTCTATACCGACGCTGAACAACGTGATGGCCTCTCTCAGGTGGCGGTACGTGACCGCAGATGAACCATTCCAGCTGACGGTACGAGGCCAAAATGGGACGGTACAGGGCTGGAGGTATATCTCCCCAGGTGACGGTACGGGACCAGAGTGGGACGGTACAGGGCTGGAGATAAACCTCCCCCAGGTGACGGTGCAGGGCCAGAGTGGGACGGTACAGGGCTGGAGGTATATCTCCCCAGCTGACGGTACGGGACCAGAGTGGGACGGTACAGGTCTGGAGGTGCACCTACTTAGATTATGGTACGAGGCCAGAGTGGGACGGTACAGGGCTGGAGGTGCACCTCCCCAAGTGACCGTACGTGGCCAGAGTGGGACGGTACAGGGCTGGAGGTGCACCTCCCCAGGTGACGGTACGAGGCCAAAGTGGGACGGTACAGGGCTGGAGGTATATCTCCCCAGGTGACGGTACGGGACCAGAGTGGGACGGTACAGGGCCGGAGGTGTACCTCCCCCAGGTGACGGTGCAGGGCCAGAGTGGGGCGGTACAAGGCCGGAGGTATATCTTCCCAGGTTACGGTACGGGGCCAGAGTGGGACGGTACAGGGCTGGAGGTGTACTTCCCCAGGTGACGTTACGGGACCGGAGTGGGACGATACAGGGCCGGAGGTATATCTCCCCAGATGACGGTACCAGGCCAAAGTGGGACAGTACAGGGCCGGAGATAGACCTCCCCAGGTGACGGTACGGAGCCAGAAGTGGGTCGGTACAGGGATGGAGGTGTACCTCTCCCAGGTGACGGTACAGAGCCAGAAGTGACACAGGGCCTGACGTATATCTCCCCACCCACCCCTCCGGGTGACGGTAGGGGCCGGATGTGCCCCCCCCGCGAATGACAGTATGGAGCCGAAGGTGGGAAGATACGGGGCAGAAGAAGTACAAAATTCACCCCAACACTTCGTGATGGGAAAACAATCGGTCTGTATTTCGTTGAAGAAAGGTAGAAAACTTTGAGTAAAAATTGCCCCGAAGAAGTTCATTTTGCATAGCGTTTTTAAATTCGTAATGACCACATGGGCATCACAACTTATATACCTACCTACAGTCTTTTACACCAAACGTGCTTGCTTCTACCTTTCAGTGGTAACCTTTTTCCCAACCGAACTTCTACAGCGTTGGCTTCCGTTGATTAATGGACGAAAGAAATCTGGTCCATGCATTGAATTAAATTAAGCAGGTGGATGCGGAGAAAGCTTGCAATTGCAAAACTGCGGATAGTCAGCGCAATTAGGCATGCCTGATGGTTCTATGATCTCACTTAGCATCATTAATTTCGGTAAGATATAGCATCGACTTGCAAAACGTGACAAATCCATTTGCATGTCATGTGAGGCTACATGATAACATTCGTATAACAAATACAAATTCCACGGAAATAATTCGCTTACCCCAAAAATGTCGTTAGCATCAGTCATACAACATTCCATATGCATGCAGGACATATCACTCAGAATCATGGGTGTTGTTCTGCATGCTTTTTTTTTGCTTTTTTTTGTGGGGGGGGGGGGGATTTCCCCTCTGAATATTGGCTTTGCCCATTCCCAATATTGTCAACTGTTATATATAACAACTATTTCAACATGAGACCTTATGGAGTGTGCCCCGCAATCAGTTTAGGCCCTCGCATTGCCCCCCATGTATTGTGCCCTCCCCCACCCAATATTTTTCAGAAATCAACGTCACTTCTCAGAATCCTACCGCTATTACGGCATTAATATACCCGAAACCTACCACCACTTGGAAATGGTCATGTTCGAATTATACCGCCACTTCTACATCAGAGCACGGCTCCTCCGCGGCCAGACACGTAACCACCGTATGGTTCCTGCGCGGCCAGACATGTGGATATGCTCGAATCCTACCGCCACTACTATTTGACATGCCTAAATCATCACAGGGAATATCTGACACCTTAAAATAGTTCGTACTTACAAACGATGATATCACCTCGCGTTCACAGTAAACTATTAAATGGCCGATGCACAGGCATGGTGAATTGTTGGATTGCCTTATCTTAAAGCTGATGTGCTCGACAGACGTTTTCTCGCTTAGTGAACAAATTAATGCTATATGCGCACACGCACAAACACACACACACACATGCACACACACACACACCCACATGCACACATGCACACACTCACGCACGGACACACGGCCACTTTGTCGCCCGACCCCCCCTTCGCCACCGAGCCGCCCCGCCAGCACAGGCAAGGGCTTCGTCCACCCCGCCCCTCAGTGCCGCCACCTCCCCTCTCAGTCCCCGGAGTCCCGCCATCGCTCCCGGTCCCCGTGCCCTGAACCACCCGAGGTTCCAGAGCAGGCCTCCACCTCACCTGGTTCGTCAGTTTCATACGAAACAGACGATTACACCTTGCCTTCCCCGCCACACACACGCCTGCGAGGGCGTGATCACCACACAACACATCACTAATGCAGACACCCACCACTGAATTCTTGCTCCAATGGAATACGAGGTCCCTCATATCCCATTGGGCAGAATTCAAGGAATATATCATCAGAAAGAAACCATTGATTGCCGCCGTTCAGGAGACTAGATGGCGCAACAATGATCCGTATATTTTTAACATCGTCGGCTATACTCTTTATTCCCAAAACAGAAACTCTACATCCCGCGGCTGCGGGGTAGCCTTATTCGTCTCAAACACCCTTCTTCATCGCCCTATCTCAATTCCCAATGACCTAAATTTTATTGCAGTATCCGTTCAAGTTGCACAACTAGAACTTACTGTACTTTCCCTCTATCTTCCTACTACGCATACACTATCTCTATCCTCTGTAACCACTCTCCTTGGCCTTCTCCCACACCCCTGTCGGGTGCTGGGCGATCTCAACGCTCACCACCAGGCATGGGGTTGTCACACCACATCCCAGCGCGGACACCATATTGAAACACTCCTCAACACCCACAACATGGTCTTTTTAAACGACAAAACACCCACACACAACACAGACAACGCCCCGTACCGCCCGTCTGCCATTGACCTCTCCCTAGCCTCGGCTTCTATCTCTCCCCTTTTCTCCTGGCACGTTGAACCCGACCCCCTGTTTAGTGATCACTTCCAAATCCACATCACCCTCGAACGCTCAGCCCAGTCTAGAGACCGTTTTTTAATGCCCAACTGGAACGTTCGCAAAGCGAAATGGCCATCTTTCTCCCAGGAAATTGATAATCTCATCCCATCTCAGTCTCACCCCCCAATTTCGGCACTGCTCAATACCATACTACTCGCGGCAGAAAAGCACGTACCCAAAACTCGTCGCCCACCCGACCGTAAATCCGTGCCGTGGTGGAACGACGAGTGCAAGCGAGCCGTCGCCTCACGGCGGCGGGCTGAGCGCAAATTTCGGGAAAACCTCACCTTCCAAAACTTGGTAGAAGCCCGCGAGGCAAAACTACGTTGTCAGCAAACTATCCTTTCGGCCAAGAAACACAGCTGGCAACTCTACTCGAACACCTTCAACCGTTACACCCCCATCTCCCAAATCTGGACCCAACTTCGGTCCTTTTCGAATGGCAGATCCCCACACCGCGCATTCCTACAACTGACGATTAACCAGCAGCGCATAGTCGAGCCCACAGCCGTCGCGGAACACTTCGCCACCTATTGCTCTGACATATCTTCCAACACTCAATACTCACAGCACACCACCGTATTCCTTCGCGACACCCTTGCTACTTGCCACTTCGACTCGGACAACACCGAACCCTACAACGCACCATTTACCCCCTATGAATTGAAATTATCCCTCTCCAAGGTAGCCAGTAGGGCACCTGAACCTAATCACCTGACATATCTCTTCTTTCAAAATCTCTCTGACTCGGGTAAAGATAACCTCCTCTCGGCGCTAAATCAACTATGGACTGACGGCACTTTTCCACCTTCTTGGTCTACTAGTATCATTATTCCTATACCTAAGCCTTCTAAACCTCGACATCTCCCCTCTAGCTATCGTCCTATCTCCCTCACTAGTTGTGCTTGCAAAATGTTCAAGCGCATGGTCAATGGACGAATCAGAGTCTATCTCGAAAACAACAAAATTATATCCCCCTTCCAGAGCGGCTTCCGACCAAGGCGAAGCACCACTGACAACCGAATCGAAATTGTGGACTCAATCCAGCGTGGTTTCGGGAAAAAATCCGAAACCATCGCCCTTTTTTTAGACCTAACATCCGCGTTTAACAAAGTACATAGTTCTGCCCTTCGAATTAAATTACACCGCATTGGTATAAAGGGCAGAATGGCCACCTTTATCACCAACTTTCTAGAAAATCGCTCCTTCGTCGTCCGCTGCGGCAACATTCATTCCCGGCCCCACACTCTTGACCAAGGCGTCCCGCAAGGCAGCGTCCTATCTCCAACCCTCTTCCTTATTATGATCAACGACGTATTAGAACAACTTCCCCAAATTTCTCCCCTTCTGAAATATTCTCTCTATGCCGATGACTCGGCTATTTGGTGTACACACCCATCGGCAGATTCGGCTAATCACTTTATACAACTCGCCATGAATCACATTGATTCATGGTGCTCCCTCTGGGGTCTACAGATCTCCCCCACCAAATCGGTCACTATGCTCTTTTCCCGGCTTCCCAGACACATCCCGCCTCACAAACCGCTCCGCTTTCGCGATCAAATTATCCCCCTCCAAACCTCTTTCAAATATCTCGGAATTATCCTCGACAAAGGACTTTATTTTAGCCCCCACATCACCTATATTAAACAGCGCTGCGCTGTTCGACTCAATCTCCTGCGCTGCATTTGCGGTCGCGACTGGAGTGCAGACAGGACGACTCTTACCAAATTGTACATTGCACTGATTCGTTCAATCCTGGAATACAATGCGTTTATCTTCGATAATATATCCCCAACACTCACCAAGTCACTGGAATGCACACAAAACCACGCACTACGCCTCATCACCGGAGCACACTGCACCACACCTACACTAGCCCCGTGGGAGACCTCCCTAAACTCAATACCACTTCAGACAACAACACAGCTAAACACCCCTCGCATCCCATTTTGGCACATGAAACACCCCAAACTCGAGTATCTCTTTCGGAAAAATAAAATCCTGCTCACCCCCATCGAAGTCCAAATTAAGTTTTTTGAATATCAAGAGGCCCACCCACAACACACCTTCTTCTACACGGACGGCTCACGTACCAGCAATGGTACGGGAGCCGCCTGGTGCGGTGGGCCCGACACTGGTCAAACCAAATTAACACTTCACCATTCGGTATACACAGCAGAACTAGTCGCCATACTCACTTGCCTACAACACATCACTGCGCAACACATCACTACCCCTACTACAATATGCACTGACTCACGATCCTCCGTGGACGCCCTCGCCTCAATACACAACACCACACACCCCACGCTCCACGCCATCCGACACCTCTACAATGCCAACCACGCACACCTTCCACTCACCCTGCTCTGGATCCCTGGACATAGGGGCATCCCGGGAAATGACCGGGTTGGCGGTCTCGCCCGCGCGGCGATCGACCTCCCCGATAACAACGGAGCCCCAGTACCCCCGGAGATCTTTTATCCCTCACAAATAATCTGTTTAAAAAGTATATTCAGGCCTGCTGGTCACACAACACCACACACCTACACACCATCAAGCACACACTCTCCAGCTGGCCCTCCTCCAACCAGCACACTTGTCTGAACGAGGTGGTACTCGCCAGACTTCGCCTGGGACACACCAAATTGACACACAATTATATTTTTCATAGACCTCACCGCCTTCCACTTTGTAGCACATGTCACGTACGCCTTACTGTCACTGATATCTTACTTGACTGTCCAGCATATGCTCTTCACCGTCGCTATATCATGCAGTATGTCGCCAAGATCCACTCACAACTTTCGCTTCGAGCTCTCCTCGGGAATGACCACCCGGAACTACTTGAATTACTCTTCCGCTTCCTACAGGACACCAAACTCTCCGAACTGGTATAAAGCCTCCGTCGCATTTTCCTTTTCCAAGCTAGCCTGATAAAAGTTATAAGACACGCGCCACACTCCGTACTGGCTGTATGACTCCGCTCCACATCTCTTCCTCTCCGTCGTCGCAAAACACATACATACAGGTTATCTCACACTAGGTAGACAGGATCCGATCCAATTGGGCTAATACGGACGGATTTCCTTTTAAATCGCGCTTGGTTTTTTACCTACGGGTTTTCCACGCAGCTTGGTTTTCCACTTTTTAGGGGTTTCCAAGCTTTAACTTGAAACATACACCTACACATACAAGGTCGGGCCCGAATCCCACGACTCGCTCTGGGTGACAGGCCTCCGCTTCGCCATCCAGGTTGCAGGTGGGCAGTGGAGCCTCTCCGTAGGCTGTGAAGCTGTCCACCCTCCAAATGTCCTTCCATTGTCATGAGTGTCTGTATGTATGTATGTCTGAACATGTACGTGTATGCCATGCGTGTATCGTCCCTCTACGCCATGTTTCTTGTTTGACGAGGTCTCTCCTTCCTTGACTAATTGATATAACCGGATGTCACATAAGCCGGATTAACGTAATTCCTTCTTTAACGTAGCAATCTCTAGCAGATGGCACTTTGCCTCCGCTAAAGATTTATGGGGAAAAAAATGTATATATATATAATTTATATGATATGCATACGTGTCTACGCATTATATGCATACGTGTGTCTACGCATAGGTAATAGTCAGGAACCTCTTATTCAGGTCTCCTGTTGGATACGGACAACTCATTGGCCTCGTACGTACTAGCTCGTATGCACACTGCAAACAAGGAAACAAGGAGGAGGCTGCTTGAGCCCATCATCATGATATGGGTAATTACGAGCGAGCATGAAGTCCAACGGAGTCTTCTCTCGTGTCCATGATAGGCACTGTACGTGGAGGGCATATACCTTGAAATAAATAAATAAATAAATAATGGTGTAGGATACATGCAAACGTTAACAAACGTTAACAAAGTGACTTCTTTTGCCCGACCCGATCGACTGCCACACTTTTGAAGACGTAATAACTTCTTTTTTTTGGAGCGTTTCGAGTGGCAATTTATTGACTCGGTCAGATGTGTCCCGTTCATTTTGATTTTGCCGATGTTTTACCAATCTTACTCATGAAGTATTCTTATTATTATTCAAGGAAAAAAGATTCGAGGCTGAATTTTCGCTCGCAGGTAACTTCCAAGAACGATTCAGGGTGTAATGCAACATTTCGAGTTAGAATTTCTACCCCAGCCAGATCTGCTGTGTTTATTTTCAGATATAGCAACTTTTATTATAATATTTATCCTCGAATACTCTCAAGTCTTGTCGAAAGGAAGGGGCTCGCGAGGACCTCCCGCTCGGGCAGCTGACCATAGATCTCGCATCGCAGCCGGCACCCGGCATCGGTCCCGGCAGGCAAACATGCCCAGTCTTTGGTCTCCCTTCCGAGATCTCAAGTTCAGACCCAGGCAAGATGATGTCTGTATTACTTTTTTTGTAGTGCAATTTTGTGAATGCTCGCATCAGAAATCACGTTATCTCTGAATACACTCCTGACGACGGCAAGTGGCTGCATAAACACTGAAGGCAGTGCGCCGATGACCATGACTCATATACTGAACTTCACTCGCATTTTAAACCTTGCCATCGCTCGTCTAGCGTCCCTACAGGCGCCTTATACAGGTAGGGCATGCCCCACCGGAATAGCCTTTCCTGAATGCTGGTTACAGCCGATAACGACGTCGATTCTCGGATGCTATCTCGAGGAAGCACGATATAATTAGTAACCCTGTAGGCGCGTGATGTGTATGGCCGCAGTGTCTGCTTTGTTGTCAGTGCAGACCAGGAAAGCTGATAAGCTGTCAAGTGCACACCGGAGGTAAGCTGGCGCGGGAGATCGGAAGTCTGCAGGGGGCCACGACAAACTGACCATGGTCGTGGCCATGACACTGACCGCAGTGTGTTGCGGTTTAGTCGATCTCATTGTATCCGAGTGGATAGGCACCGCAGCCATCAGTGCAGGAGGAAAATCTGTCGCTCTGCGACGTGACAGGGGACTTGTTGCGCTACAACCTCGGGGATTAGAGCTAATCGTGCGCGTGTTTGGCTGTTTTTTTTCCAACGGGGAATTCCGCATAGCAGCCTAAATCTCCGAAGCCTGTAGGGAGGGGAAGAGGCAGGTGGAGAGTGACAAGGAAAGGGAGAGGGACGGACCTCTCTGGCTATTTATACACTTAGATATGGCTTCCTTGCCAGAGAAGGGACGGTTGAATGGATGGACGGATGGGCAGATCGGTTGATGAACGGATGGGCAGACCGACTGATGGACAGATGGGCAGACTGACTGATGGACGGATGGGCAGACCGACTGATGGACGGATGGGCAGACCGACTGATGGACGGATGGGCAGACCCAAGATACCTTTACTAGAAGGTAGATCGAACTTTTCCTTCAAGCCCGCATGACATCATCCGAAGGTTTTTTAATATGGTATCAATATGGTTGCAGAAGGCTTTCCTCAAATCATACGCAATGGTTACTTTTAATTTGCTTCTTCTACAAGCAAATATACAAGCAAAATATATTTTGCTTGTGTCTTCCACTGGCCAGGTGAGTTATAATCGTGTCCTGTTCTTTCCAGTGAACATTTGTTCCGACACATTTTTTTATCATGCATAGGCAAGGCTGGATTTGTGCATTGTAATCCTGCATGTGGAGATAAATATTTTGTAGTCATCCAGTATGGAGGATATTTTTATTCAAACCTCATGCATCGTAACTCAATTTTCATCCCTTTCAGCGAATTTCGAGCACTTTTACTTGATCACAGCAGCTCATTGTCAAACAGTTAATATCTTAGGAGATTCAACCTCCAGATGAGAAAAGAAGAAATAATTTTATGGAGAGGATAATGTTCTGGATTCCAAAAATCCAGGAGCAGCCTATTTTCCAAACATGTACCTACCTACCTACATTGACACACAGCAGTTGTTGAAAACTTTTTCTAGGCCAGCTAGACCCTCGTTGTCCTCGTAGTTCCTGAGATTATGAGACTAAGTCGAGATGCTAACTTTAGCTGCTGCAAGATCGTCGTGAGATAAACTTACATTGTTCAGCCCAAGTTGCAACTGTAACAAAGTTGGTTTTTGAGTCATCCTAATTCTATAAATTCAGCCCCCTCCCCACAGTTCGACTGGCGCGACAAGTTTCCGGCACCTACCTGGCGCCTGCCTGTCCGGTGCTGACTAGGCAAGCCACCGCTCCAGTCGAGGTCGATCATTGTACCTTGCACCATCCCCTCCCCTTACCGGCAGACTTCCCGCCGCCGGAGCTGTGACCTCGATACCGTGCAGCCGATACCAAACCCCTCCCCTATCCGACCGGCGCGCCCCGTCGCCACTGCAACCTCGGTACCCCGGCGTCCCGCCGCCGTCGTTAGATGTTAGATGCCAGCTGTCATGCGGTGATGTGACCGAGTGTCGCTATTGTGTCAGGCGCTGTGTCGCCAGACCAGAGGCTGCAGTACCGCGCCTCTGCCAGTCAGCCGATTGTTGTGGATCACCAGTGTGCGGTGATTTGCTGAGACAGCCCACGTGTCGACACCAGGCCGACGCGGGCCTGGACGAAGGTGGACTCTCAGCACCAGTTCCCACGCGAGGTCCTAACTGGATGTTACCAGAGACGATTCTGAGCTGACATGGTCTGTCTCTGATGTCTGAGACAGAGACAGCGCGCCCGCCTGCAGTAGTCCGCTATTGTTCTCGACCCGGGGCCGACACCCTGGCCATGCGGCGCAGTAGTGACGTGGATTGATCACGTGACCAGTGACGTATCGTACTGTGAGTTACCTCGGACTGTGCCGCGAGGGCCCTCAGTCTCTGACTACCGAGTGCTCGTCGCGAGCAGACGTCACCGCTGGCGCGGCTGGCTGGCCGGGGTGGCCAGCCGTTGCCACACATTAACCCATTAACGCCCGACCATATTTCTAGCCATTGGAATTGCATATATTTTTGTTCACGGTGCCGATTTGGGCAGATTAAGAAATTCTGAAAAAATTAACTCAAAATTTCAAAAACTTTTCGAGATACGGCATCGACCAAAAATGAGCCACTGGGCCCAAGCTCTGAGTGCGCGCTCCGTCCCACCGTGTCCGCGGCGCCCGGCCCGACTCCGGCCGACAGGCTATCTACTGGCATATACCTAATTCAGGATCAGTCTCAACCCGGGTAAAACTGCAGCCTGTCACGTGTCAGCTTTATTGATACGGTCACCGGCGTTTTTTTTTACATCAGGACTAGATGTGACGACACACTCACACGCGGCATGTAGGTAAATGCATTGGTACATGTGCGTTTCTTCTGAACAACGACGGTGGCACAAAACATCAGGGCACTACACAACACGCGACTGGCCATCTATCGCCCACTCTCTCCACAGTCCACAGAGCTGTGGACCTGTGCTAGCTCTAGCACAGGAAGCTCTACTTCCGCTTGTGGTATGCAGCGAAGCACTTGAAGCATATAGCCACGTCGCACTTCGCACACCGCTTCGTTGACCTCAGCTTGCAGCCCTCGAGCTGACAGCGGCGGCGGCCATCTAGCGCTGCGATTAGATGTCCCACTCCGTCATAGCGCAGGCTGTTCGGGATATGCGCCGGATTCGGCCGAGCACATCCCTTCTGGCTGGCTGCCACTCTCAGATAGGTGACGGCGATCTCTCGGCGGAAGTTCAGCATCGTCAGCTGGTTTTCACTGGCGACGGAGGTTTTGTGTAAGATATGGCTGTTGACCACAGCCATATCAAGCACCCTTGTGATGAGGCACCAGTACCACTTCTTTCCTCTGATAGACACCGCGTAGGCTCCCAGAAGTTGGTCGTGAAGGTCAACCCCGCCCATGCCGGTGTTGTATGCCTTCAGTACCTTGGGCTGTGGTACCGGCAAGCGTTTTTTGGCCGCCCTGTCGTACCGGCTGGCAGATGAGGGTGGGTCGGCAGAGTCGTAGTTGGTCATGATGTTGACAACCTTGTTGTCATGCCACCTGACCATCAGCTCCTCCGAGCTTCTGTCGAACCACTGTTCGTACGTGCCGCGCTTTGTTTTGGCCATGACTTTGGCTGTGGTCACGGGGCACCTGTCTAGTCTGTTTTCTCTCACCGTTCCGGTGGCGCGGATGCCACGCCCCTTCAGCTCCGTTAGTAGCGCCCTGGATGTGAAGAGGTTGTCGAAAAACAACTCGTGCCCGCTGGGATCAGATACGACGCTGACCATGTCCAGCACCACTCGGGTCCCCAGCGGCTGGTCGCGAAGCTCAGGACGCTGTTCCTTGCCGCAGTACAGGTCGAATTTGTGGCAGTAGCCGTCACTGCCGCAAATCGCCCACAGTTTGTATCCGAAGCGAATGGGTTTGCCGCGGATAAACTGTTCCAAGCTGTTGTGACCGTAGTACCGCACGATCATCTCGTCCACGGACAGCTTGTCCTGGAATGTCCCGTACTTCTGGAATGACTTGTTCATGATGTCCAGGAGCGGCCGGACCTTGAACACACGGTCTTTGTTGTCAGGCGTGATCTTGGCATTGTCCTGTACATGTAGGCACACCTTTATCTTCAGGTACTTGGTCCTGGACATAGCGTTGCGCACGATGGGGTGCTTGAGGTCGTCATCCTCAGACCAGTACATCCGTTCACTCGGAAGAGGGCTGTATCCAGAATACAGAAGTATTCCAAGGAACGCTTTTAGCTCGCTGTCCGACAGGATGAAGAGGGGGTCGTTTTTTACGTCCCTGGCGTACCGAAGCGTTTCCACGTGTATGAGGTGGAACACTTCTGGAGTGAACAGTTTTTCGAAGATCTCCACAGCCGTGCTGCTATCCAGTTCTTCGGCGATCCTCTGGCGGTTTTGTTGCGGCGTTTGAGATTTATCCTGCCACCCGGTGTACTGCGGCTGCATGTTGCGCCACGCTGGTGCCGTTTTATCCGTGCGCCGTTTCTTCAAGGGCGCCAGAGGCACATCATCCACCGTCACGGAACGCTGAAAATGCACCTCAACTTCACCGGGAACGTCATTTACTTCCGTGACACCAGTGTCTGCGTCATCTCCTTCGTCCTCATCACTTCCGTCTGGAGGAATGTTCACCAGCTCGACGGCACCGTCGGCTGGGTCCATGTCGTTCATCACCATTTCCACTGATTCCTCCACCGTCAGGCACCGCACTCTCGGCATGATGCCAACCACACGTCAATTCACAGTTGGGCAGTCCGACTGACAAACAGTACACCCGCTCACTAAATCGTGACAACGCACACTGGTCATTCCCCGTAGCGTGGCGCGTCCCCCTGCCTCCGCCCGCCGTGCCGCGGCGGGCCGACCTGGCGCCCAGTGAGTCAAAATTGGTCGATCTAAATTTCGCGTTCGCTGTGCGCCGCGTATAACAAGCGAGAAGAAATTCTACCACAGGGCAATATAATATGTTAGTTTGTATTGCATTTGACATACAGCATCTGCTAATGCCATAGATGCATGCTCATAATAAATAGCCATGTATGCAGCACTGTCGTGGTGAAGAAAATTCGCCAACTTTGAGGCACTGCCAAATGCACACCGGGTGACCCACCTCCACCGTGCCCGGATATTAATCCCCAGACAACCCTTCCCCCAGATTAGGCGATGAAACCAGCCAACCAGTTTCGCCGGTTTTATCTATAACACCGCTTCAAACACACCGTCCATTTTTGACTCACTGGGCGGTAATGGGTTAAGGTACTAAGGTACGTCGGACGACTCTGTCTGAGAGTCGGAGATCGTATGTGAAGTAGTTGCACCTGTCTATCAAGATGCAGTTATATTATTAACGCCTATATCACTCTGCGCCATTAATGTCTGATCTTCGTGGCCATTTGTCTGTTGACTAATTTGCACAATATAGAAGTGCTGGCTTCGGAGGTGCGTGTCAATATGTGAGATCAGACCTCTCACATGGAAGCTTAGAGCTGTTGAATTTATACCCGGGGGTATTAATATCGTCCAACGCTGAGGTCAAACCCTAGACTATACACGAGCCTAAAGAAGTTGCCCCCTTCAGGGGTGGAGAAAAAGACTTTTCTACAATTGGTGGTCCGTGACTGGATTTGGTTACAACTGATGGTTGACGTGACCCATACCCGGGATGATACAAGTAAATGCCTGAAAAAAATTGCCAATAATTCAGGATTGAATCTAATCATGGTGCCTGAGTCAAAAACAGGAAGCCATCCTCAGAGAGGAGCAACTGCTGTCACCAGCCGACTGCTGTACCAGAGGAAGCCAGAGGCGTCAATGAAAATTCACCACTAGAGCCGTCTTCACATCTGAAACCGTCTTCACATCTAAAGCCGTCTTCACACCTGAAGCCAGTAAAACCGTAAGTCCGGGCACTCCCGAAATCCTGCCGAAACACCTCTTTGAATTGTGGCCACTACTAGAAAGTGTTGTATAATTTTATAATATCGCTTTATGTCTGCTGATCTTCGCATGCAATACTTGTAAATTATTGTGTGCACTCTGATACGAAATTGAAACATATAATTAGTGAAGCCTAATATTTGTGAGCGAATAATTTTGGAAAATGGTTGCTTGATTAAATACGAATAATTTTGGAAAATGATAACTTGATTAAATAAGTTGAAATGCCAATTGTGGCATAGCCAACAGTATTATTTAAATACGGCTCGAGATACGAGCTCATGGTTTGAGGAAAATATCAAACCATTCTTCAGTGAGTTATAATAAATAGTGTGAGAGGCTCAAATAATTGAAATGAAAATTATATGAGCCTAGAGTAATATAAAATTATTGGAATGAAATTCATCTGAAACCATAGCATTACAATGAAATCGGATGCACTTTTTAAAAATGGATGGTACCTACTTATAAAAATAATTTCATGATAGGAATAGATGATAATTAAATAGGACAGTCATATACAAATATTTTTGGGACTTGAATAATTTGCCTTCAGGGGAATTTAATATTACATAATTGATTTTGCTTTCGGAGATTATTTATTTGAAGTATTTATATTTGAGGAAAATGAGATTACTTGTGGCAAAATGAAAGAAAATTATTGGGAACAGGTATGTTTGTGCGTAGGTATGTTGGATACGGCTTCAAGAAGTTATTTGGCTAGTAGGCCACTTAGCTTGGGTTAAGCCGTTTGCTTGAGCTCCTGAGAGAGCTCTGACTGTTTGAGCTGATTGCTACTCAGTACTGTCGAGACTCGAGTCCAATGACAGAGCAACGATTCATGCTGATCCCCGGTGTCCTGTGAGACACGCGAATGTTTGTAGAGAATGTATGTTGGAAGTCGTTCCCATTGCTGAAATCTTTGCATTTTCGCTGAACCTTGACTGCCCAGGTCACATAGTGAGCTTTTGTTTGGAGTGTACATTTTTGTCTAGCTGACAGTGCCAACCTACAGTGATGCCATCTATACAGGAACAACGGAGCGCAGATAGCGTCATCCATGGTGAGAATTACGGACGCAAGTAGCGCCACCTGACATAAAATTGGTAGGTCTTATGTGGTGCCACCTATCGGAACTTAAGAATAACTTGACGCAAGTGGCGACACCTATATCGAACAGAGACGCAACGTGTGTAGTGCCAACTATTATGAGAGGTGTTACTTGTGAAAAGTGTTGTATTAATTTTTGGAAGTGGCTAAAATGAACACGCAACCTGCTATCCGCACCTGCGAACCGAGTCTTGTCCTCGAGACCTACAGCAAGTTAACCACTCCTACCTCATCACCCGGTGAAGATAAAGCTGACGTCATCTGATGATCAGGAGATAGTGCTTGACTAACTTGAGCTTGAACAGTTCATATCGTCACCACTCACTAATCTGCCACAGAGAGATGACCGCGATCGAGACGGTGCTGTTACAGCACTGCCGGCGACTCTGACCAGTGGGACTGATCACACCACTGATTAACGGAGCTGCGCTTCATGGCGACGCTTGCTCGCTCACAGCTGGCGCCGCCCGAGCTGCGCTGCCATGGCACCCTACCAGGCTACCTGCGCCTGACGGAATGGTGCTCTCGAGAACTGGAGCGGCATATGCTCGAGTGTGCCTGAGAGGCACACACAGGTGGGCAGGCCGATGCCTCGCCTTATCTGCCACACTGTTGGCAGAATCTTCAGTGAACGTCGAACGCTATGGTGATCACTTCGTCTTCACTTCTCCGGCGGAACTTGATGTTGGCTGTGATTTGTCTAGTGGTTCCATTTGTGTATGGAACCAAAATCTTTAGGACCTGCGCTGTGTTGTAACAAAGTTGGTTTTTGAGTCATCCTAATTCAATAAATTCAGCCCCTCCCCACAGTTCGACTGGCGCGACAAGTTTCCGGCACCTACCTGGCGCCTGCCTGTCTGGTGCTGACTAGGCAAGCAACCGCTCCAGTCGAGGTCGATCATTGTACCTTGCACCAT
The DNA here is from genome assembly GCA_034440615.1 of Ashinkailepas kermadecensis. Taxonomy (NCBI): domain Eukaryota; kingdom Metazoa; phylum Arthropoda; class Thecostraca; family Neolepadidae; genus Ashinkailepas; species Ashinkailepas kermadecensis. The sequence goes on along the minus strand of JAOTOM010004016.1, from coordinate 54,219 downwards.
CCCCTCCCCTTACCGGCAGACTTCCCGCCGCCGGAGCTGTGACCTCGATACCTTGCAGCCGATACCAAACCCCTCCCCTATCCGACCGGCGCGCCCCGTCGCCACTGCAACCTCGGTACCCCGGCGCCCTGCCACCGTCGTTAGATGTTAGATGCCAGCTGTCATGCGGTGATGTGACCGAGTGTCGCTGTTGTGTCAGGCGCTGTGTCGCCAGACCAGAGGCTGCAGTACCGCGCCTCTGCCAGTCACCGATTGTTGTGGATCACCAGTGTGCGGTGATTTGCTGAGACAGCCCACGTGTCGACACCAGGCCGACACGGGCCTGGACGAAGGTGCACTCTCAGCACCAGTTCCCACGCGAGGTCCTAACTGGATGTTACCAGAGACGATTCTGAGCTGACATGGTCTGTCTCTGATGTCTGAGACAGAGACAGCGTGCCCGCCTGCAGTAGTCCGCTATTGTTCTCGACCCGGGGCCGACGCCCTGGCCATGCGGCGCAGTAGTGACGTGGACTGATCACGTGACCAGTGACGTGTCGTACTGTGAGTTACCTCGGACTGTGCCGCGAGGGCCCTCAGTCTCTGACTACCGAGCGCTCGTCGCGAGCAGACGTCACCGCTGGCGCGGCTGGCTGGCCGGGCTGGCCAGCCGTCGCCCCACATTAAGGTACTAAGGTACGTCGGACGACTCTGTCTGAGAGTCGGAGATCGTATGTGAAGTAGTTGCACCTGTCTGTCAAGATGCTGTTATATTATTAACGCCTATATCACGCTGCGCCATTAATGTCTGATCTTCGTGGCCATTTGTCTGTTGACTAATTTGCACAATATAGAAGTGCTGGCTTTGGAGGTGCGTGTCAAGATGTGAGATCAGAGCTCTGAGATGGAAGCTTAGAGCTGCTGAATTTATACCCGGGGTATTAATATCGTCCAACGCTGAGGTCAAACCCTAGACTGTACACGAGCCTAAAGAAGTTTCCCCCTTCAGGGGTGGAGAAAAAGACTTCTCTACACAACGCTGAGTTTTTCATTTACCATCACCAGTGTTACGATTTGCAACAACTTTCACGGCCGTCTTGCAACTGTGCATACGACAAAGTTTCATGACTTAATGAATAGCTTTTCTAATCGGAGCTGGGGAGGGGGAGCATTTCGCATTGGATGAAATTCTTATTAGATGTTGATCGTTGGGCGAAATATAGATGCTTCTGGAAGAAATGACTGACCTGACCTCTGAAATCTGACCTCTGAAGAAATCTGACCCAGCCCTCGTCATGAGTCGTGGTGCCACTCGTTACTTGACTTGATTATGTGACTCATTCAGTGCTTCAACTGCAGGTCGGATGTGGTCTGCCATCCACCTTTGTACACTTGTTGATTAAGCCCAAAATTCCTCAGTGGAGCGCAGTTGGTGCACATTGTGTAGGAAAGTTCCTATATCGGCTGCGTGATAGCCTATAACCTCAGCGTTTCGCGATAACCCGGTTGTGAAAGCACCGAATTCCTCTATACTGCCTGTATTGCACAGCAGCGCTCGAACGAACATACGAGACGGTTAGACGCCAGTACAGAACTTTTCTATATGATGGAAAGCCGTGAGATACCTTTCAGATGAATTTAAAGGCCGAAATTAGATGGAAATTTGGCGGGCGCGGAAGCGTTCGACACAGGTCCGCACGTTCCAAGAGTCCAGCCACGACTGACGGCCGACCGCGCAGATGGCGGCGGCAGAGACCCTGCCGCTCGCCATTGGTCGAAAAACAGTACACGTCACAGGCGCGTCACCGACCGGTCTGGAGGCTTCTAGCCAAGCTACGCTGTAGACGGGCGGAAATGCCGACGGCATCCGTCGGAGGACCGTTATGACTTACGTTACAGCAGGGCACCAGGCCGGCGCGCTTACGGGGTCGCATCATTTACAGTTACGGGACAGCCAAAAGTATAATTTCTAGTAACTGTTACAATTGCAAGGGTTTTCATCTCTGAATACGTCGTGGATCCCATCTCCTTCAGCAGCCTCAGGGTACTTCCAGCAGGTTTTACACTCTTTTCGGTAGACGTCGCAGTAAGTATTGGCCGGATTTAGTAGGGTGACCGCACGCAACACCTCCTTGGGGAAGATTGCCACCCACACCAACAGTGTTCTCGGAAGCTTTCCTATGGTGTGATATTTAGTGCTATGTTGTGCTACGTACCTGCAGAGGCGGCCCATGTGCGCACGCAGAGGCCGGAGGAATATGGGCGAACAAGCTGAGTGCCCACCTCGCCGGTGTGGGGCCGTCAATCACCATCCCGTCCCTTCATCTGCTCCTGCTGAACAGCTACAGTCGAGATCACCGCCAGTGTGTGCTGTCGCATTCGACATCGAGCCAGTCGCACTGCTCGAGCTGTCGGCAGCCCTCCGCCGCATGAAGTCCACCAACACATATGGGTCGCACTGCCCGAGCTGTCGGCAGTCCTCCGCCGCATGAAGTTCACCAACACATATGGGTCGCACTGCCCGAGCTGTCGGCAGCCCTCCGCCGCATGAAGTCCACCAACACATACGGGTCGCACTGCCCGAGCTGTCGGCAGCCCTCCGCCGCATGAAGTCCACCAACACATATGGGTCGCACTGCCCGAGCTGTCGGCAGCCCTCCGCCGCATGAAGTCCACCAATACATATGGGTCGCACTGCCCGAGCTGTCGGCAGTCCTCCGCCGCATGAAGTTCACCAACACATGAAAGGCTGGAAAACAGCACGCGCTATCTCATTGCACAGCACATCGACCAGTGTATTTCACCTCAGCTTACGGTTTTGGATGAAAATTGGTTTGTATTGCAATTAAGTGCTGCGAACCCGCCAGTGCAATTTTTTAGGCCGATCCGACCAGCGGTTTCCGAGTGATAGTCTCGGATAATTTTGAGACGTTACGAAAAGCGGTTCTCTTCCACGGCCTATAACTCATACACCATCAGAAATAAATTCACTTTCTAATGGATTTTTAGATCGCAGAAATCCAAGGAATGCATTCGTGGTAGTGTCTGCTAAAAGATGCGATTTTGAGAAAATGACCTCATGGAATTTAATTTTGTGACATTTCGTGGCCCTTGGCTAATTGAAGCTGACATATTGGAATCCCCAGAAAGAAAGATGCATAAATTGTCTAACGAATGAGGGAACAAAACAATAGGGCTTTGCCCATCAATATAATTCCCATGGCAATGAAACACTGACTGTGCACGCTGCAGCCGGCTGCCGCTGTCGCCGCTGCAGCTCCCGCTGCCACCATTGGCTCTGCTGCCGCTGTCGCCGCTGCAGCTCCCGCTGCCACCATTGGCTCTGCTGCCGCTGTCGCCGCTGCAGCTCCCGCTGCCACCATTGGCTCTGCTGCCGCTGTCGCCGCTGCAGCTCCCGCTGCCACCATTGGCTCTGCTGCCGCTGTCGCCGCTGCAGCTCCCGCTGCCACCATTGGCTCTGCTGCCGCTGTCGCCTGTACTGCCGCTGCACGCGCTCTGCCCCGTTGCTGGTAATGCCGTCAAGGCTTTCGTGCTTAGCTCATGATGTAAGCTGTTGTAGTTGAGCAAATACACGGGCCGTGCAGTTTTTTCTTTGGTTTGCCATGAGATGCAGTTCAGACAAGGGTGCGAATGCCTTTTCCTCAAATCTGATACACTCGTCAGATTTCGTACGGTGATATCAGATACAGATATCAACGTCCCTGCTCAGCCGCTATATGAAATGTTCATCACTCGATTCAGGAAAACGTGTTGTTTTCCTCACATTCATTCTTCGTTCACCTGATCATCAGGCATTCAATAAGATAGCGTTCCCATTAGCCAGTACAGCTCCTAAATGCAGTTAGCTGGGCATTGGAAATCAGCAGGAACTCCAAGTGCATCCGTGCAGTTACAAAGAAAGCTTGACATCCAAATAATAAGCATGCTCCCTTCATTCGCCTCGAGCCTAAATAGCTTCCTATCAAGGTGCGCCCCAGTCATCTTTTTCGTGGTGATTCGCACCTGCCGTCCGCGCATTCCTGACAAACAGCTGACCGACATGTGGAAATATCTACAGGTGAAAACTTGTACAATCATTTACTTCCTTTGACAGTAAGCGCCCTAGAGAACTAGAGCTTCGGTTTTTCAGTCGCTTCTGCCATGTCCTACGAGCTGGTAAAAACAAAATACGAGTGAAGAATTAATTCGTCAGATCGTCGAATGCGTCAGTTGCTGTCATAACCTGCTTATGATGAGGATGTATCCGGCTTTATCTTGCTACCGCATGCTTAAAGGTTCCTCCCACAAATTCACATGCACCCTTCCCGTGGAACGTGACACAAAATCCCAGTCGCACGGAATCCCAGTTATCACAGTGGTGATTAAGGTCAATCTTCACAAAGTTAGCACAATCTGTTCTGATATTGCGCGGTGCATCCATCAAAGAAATAGTCGAATTGTGTTAGACATGGAATACGAATTTTGGATCAGGTAGGAGACGATATAAAAAAACTGTGTAGGTACGTGTTGAAAGTGTAGGTACGTGTACTAGCATAGTGTTTTGTAGCATCAGAAATAAAACAAAAACTTTGGCAGCATGCGGTGACCTTCCTCTTCCAATATGCAACAATGGGATGAATTGTGCACTGGGGACATCCCAATGGAAGCTCTGAGCCTGGTCGTGCACAATTAAGGAATACATTTCGGCGAAGTCCCAGAAAAAAACATCGAACGTTTCTACATCAATTAAGGTGCATCGATATGTGTTCACCCCGCGATTATCCCAAGCCATATCAAATATCACATATTCATCTATGTCACGATCGCGGATTGCTCTTGGATAAGCCATGATTCCTTGCTCTCCCGGACACTGCATTTTTGCGACATGCATTTTATATTTTTCATGTCACACACTGCATGAAACATTATATCAGTATCAGTCATACCTCGTTGACCTAGCGGCTAACACCAATCATGAGGTTTGTGCCTTGGTGGCAGGGGCGTCGATTTGTATCCTTTTGTGGGGCCATGGCCCCACCAATGTTGATCTTGGCCCCCTCAATGTTGATTTGGGCCCCCCCTATAACCCATGCTATTTTTATGCTGAGAAGAAAGTTAAAGGAAAAAAAATGAAAAACACCATGCTACTTACAAAACTTAGTTGATGCCAACCAGCACATTTTGTACTGAAATGAAACCGATTTGGATTGGATAGTGGATTGACTCTCCACCTTTTGCTGCGAAATTGAAAATTGTGTGGAAAAAAACAAAGGAGTTGGATTTCCTTCCACTTTGCAAGCACGACTTACATCATAAAATGTTGAGATTAGCTGATGTTGACCAATTGTTAAACCAGATGTTAAACCAGATTGTTTGAAAAATCTGCAAAGCCACTAGACAACAATTGCATTGTCATAATGATGCTTGCACACATGACCAATGGCAAAAGCACATGTATATGGAGCTTGAACTGGATTCATTCCACTCAATTTCCAGTCATTGTCAAACTTGCAATGACTGGAACAACAATCAGTTTTCATTGAGATTGTGGATATACAAACTATATTTATCTTCAGCAGTCAACCCATCGTACTATAAGCTTGATATTTACCTAAGGTACCCACCTATATCCCAATGACAATGTGCATATATTTACTATTGATAGGCAGCACCCCAGTCTCGACCTGCACCAAGAGCCACATGTGAGCCAAATATCTGCCAGCTTATTATACCATGAAAGAAAAAAGTCAGCAAGAAGCTGCATGCACACTTCAAACGAACCTTGTAAGCAAGGCCATGTAATCCTTGTAAGCTATACAAGGTCAAAGCCCATCACCAAATGTGTCTGGGGAGATTTGATAGACACTAGCGCGCATAAAGCGCCACAAATCGTGATGGGCGTTCCTCAGAATATCAAAAATCGTAACATCCAAATAAAAAAATTCCAGTTACAGAAATCCCAGCGCCTGAAGTCTAAATTTGCGGTTGCGGAGACAAATGTGACGGAGGTGAGACATTTGTGGTGCAATTGCGCGCAGTGTTTAATCCGGAGGCCAATCTCATGTGATGTCGTACTGATTCGTTTGTTTGTACTTCGCACCTTCTGATGTATCTGCAGATTGGTGTGATTTTAAGTGAATAAATAGCTTGCTGATATTTAATTCCCAAAGGAACAATAGTTGAAGAAGTTGGCAGGTAAGCTTGAACAAGTCCAGTCCATGCCTTTTTTGATTTGTGCTCAGGGTTTCTATGTTAATACCACATAACTACCATGTTTGTCTTCAAGAAGAGCTGTTTTTAGTTTACTTTTATTAACATTTTCATTCCACTGCTCTTATTGCATTCGTAATAAACACTAGGTGCCCATGATTGGGGCACCTAGTGTTGCATTTCCATCCAGGGGTTGGCACACGTTTTGGTAAATTTACAGCTTAAGGTAATTTCTGACTTCTTGAATTTTTTTAATGCAATGTTTAGGAATGTGATGAACATGATGTGACCGCTCATTTTGGTAAATTTGTGTTTTAAGATGTTTATGAATTTGTGGAATGTATCATTTCAATGCAATGTTTATGAATGTGACTCAGATAATGGACCACTCATTTTCTATACAAATGCCTACATTTCAGGTTGTGAGCAAAATAACACCAAAAAAGGCTTTTAATTAGGTGACATAGGGTAAAATATTTTTTCCCAGATAAAAAAGAAATGCAACATAACCAAACCTAACCTAGCCCAACCTCCCTTTGGAGAAAAACAAAACCAACACATCAAGTTTTAAAAATGTCAAGCAATATATATTTTTTTTTAATTAAAAACATAACCCAACCTAACCTAATCTAACATAGGCTGCTTTTGAAGAAAAAAGCTCCATTTCTTTTACATTTTGTAACAATGTTTGCATAAACTATCCAACTTAAAACATCTAAACTAAACTAACATAACCAAACCTAGCCCATTTGTTTGCTTTATGGAGGCAAATGTGTAAGAACTTGTCTTGTTACCACCTTAAAGCACAATAATTATGGTTAGGTTAGGCTGGGTTAGGCTTTTTCATTTGTAAAATTTCAAGAAAATAAATTGCTTGATATTTTTCCAATTTTGTTTTTATAATTGTTTTCACCAAAGTCAGGTTAAGCTAGGTTAGGTTAGGTTATGTTGCATTTTTAATGTATTTCTTTTAATTGCTATGTTACCTAACTCAAAGCCAGTTTTTCAATGTTATTTTGCTCACAACCTGGACAGTAAGCATTTGCACAGAAAATGAGTGGTGCCATCAGCTTAGTGACATTCATAAACATTGGATTGGAAATTAAAATTAACAAATATTAATAAAACACCCAAAAGCACAAATTTAGTGTCCTTTCCTCTGCAAATGCATGCTTTTCAATTGGGAGTAAAAATAACACCAAAAAAAGGGTGTGGAGTTAGGAAATATAGCATAAAAATAATGTTCAAGATGTAAGATAACCTGACCTAACATAGTCCAACTTCCCATACAAGAAATTAATTGTTTTTAATTGAAATTTTCGAGGCATTTTTCTCAAATATTTTCAACTTAAAAAACCTAACCTAAGTTAGCCTGAACTTTTTTTTGGGGGAAACATCACACAAAAAAAATTATTTCCTAACAAATGATTTTTTTTATAACTTACAACAAAAGCCTAACCTAACCTGACAAACCTAACCCATTTGCATGCTTCATGGAGGTAAAATGTGTGTAAAACTTGTCTTGTGGTTACCTTAAACTGCGATAATACCTGGATTTTTGGCTATTTTTCAGCTCATGGCACTCTCTGACTTCTTTGAATTTCTTTTTTAATGCAGTGTTTATTAATGTGCTGAACATGATGTAACCGCTCATTTCCTCTGCAGATGCACACTTTTCAATTGTGAGGAAAAATAACACCCAAAAGGGGGCTTGGATTTGAGTAATATAGGATGAAAAATAATGTTCAGATTAAAAAAAAGATGTAACATAACCTAACCTAACCTAGCCTAGCCTTCCATGCAAGAAATGATTCTTTTTAATGCCCAATTTCCAAAAAAAAAATTCTCAAACATTTTCAACTTAAAAAGTCTAACATGACCTAATCTAGCTTGAACGGTTTTCGAAGAATTTTTTCCGGGAAAATTTACTAACTTACAACGAAAGCCTAGCCTAACGCAACTAGGCCAAACCTAGTGCCTTTGAATGATTCGTGGAGGTAAAATGGGTGTAAAACCGGTCTTGTGGTTACCTTAGACTGCAATAATACCTCTTTTTGTGCTACCTGGTGCACGTGATGAACCTCCATCTGCATGCTGCATGAGAGCATTGCACTTATTGCTTCACAAAGAACAATAACATGTTGAAAGTACTATATTTTCAGGAGTGGAATCCTGTGCTGATAACATTTTCTGAGTTATAAATTTGCAGATCAGATCTACATCATTTGTGTTAATAAATATGATAAATTCATAGAAATGCATACACCGGTTTGTGGACAAGAAGTTATTCTGATGATTTCTGATGCATTGGAAAATGACAAATTTTCATCATAGAAGCAGGCAAAGTTAAAGTACTTATATCTCAATAAGTGGTCAGTTCACTAACAAGACAGCAAATTCACTCAAATAGCATTCAAAACACCAGGTGGCCCACTCTTTTTGCAAGTTTACAATCGATGACAGTGCTTTCTTGAATCATGTTTAAAGCGCATGAAGGAAATGCATTGCTGACACTTGTAAGGAACTGATGTGTGTAACGTTTAATTAACATTTCTAATGTACTGATATTTGTACACCAAATATAGCTCACTATTCTAAATAGCATGGGAAGTATGATGCTATATATCATGGCTAATTTATGGGCAAAATGTTATGCAGCAGATTCCCTGCATTGTTACTTAGTTATTTCGGCTTTAGGACACATCGACCATGTTGATCATATAGCTCCCTGCATTGTTGTTAACTGATATATCAGTATGTTTGCAAATTCACTTATGAGTGAATCCATACCATTCCCACTGGGGTATAAAAGCTACATCATAACATTGCTTCTACGATGCATATAACAAAAACCAATCTCGATTGTCCTACTTACTCAGGACACCATAGAAGTCAATTAATGAAAATGTTACTTCATCCCCTGTACTGTAAATGTAAACAGAGGTCTCTTGAACCATATGTTATGTCCTCCACAGTGTTGCTCCATCCACCTCCAACTCCGACCCTGACCAAACTTCAGGAGCTCATCCATCTCCAAAGCAGTCTGTGGAAGAAGGTATGTATTGCAGCATAAATGCTGTGATCTGAATTCCATGGTGTCCCTGTTGCCTTATAATCCATCCTTGCTGATCCATGTAGCAGATGTTTGACTTTCCTCAAACTGTCTGGATAACTGGGGAGTTGAAATCACATGTGAGTGATGAAACAGATGAACTATTCCTGGATTCTTATGTTGCATCATTGCATGGCGCAGTAACATACCGAATGGGGAGGGGGAATTGTGGGAAGTTTCCTCCCCCTCCCCTCCTGATGACAGGTTGTGGGGCCCCAAAAATCCGCCGAGCTGAGGAAAAAAATGCGCCATGCACCCTAAAAATCCCACTCGGTCCACCAAAAATCGCACCGGGGCTCAGAAAAATCACATTGGGGGCCCCCAAAGGTAGCGCAGGGGCCCCTGATAATGACGCTGGGGCCTCAAAAGTTTGCACCTGGGCCCCTGAAAATCACGCTGGGGCCGCAAAAAAGTCGTGCCGGGGTTCAAGAAAATCACGACGGGAGGCCACAAACGGTCGGGCCCGGGACCTCCTGAAAATCACGCTGAGACTGGGGGTACTAAGAATTCTCACCCGGGCCCCTGCAAATCACGCTAGAGGCATGACAGGTCCCATCGGGGCTCTAAAAGTCTCGTTGAGATCACCCAACAAATGAAGCCGGGGAAATGAACAACAGTCCGGACACGGAAAATCAATCTGGGATCTCAACAATGGCTCCAAAAGCCCACAAAACTTGTTGGGCCCCAAAAACGTGTCGTAGCCACCAAAACTCGCGCAAGGGATCCCAACAAGTGACCACGGGGCCCCAAAAAATCGCACTTAGACCAAAACAAAATTCACGCCGCTTCTCTTGAAAATCTCACTGGGGCCAAAATGTCGCGCCGGAGCCCCACAAGTTGCAGCTGGCTTCCCAAGAACAAATATATACCCGGAATGTCACCCTGCGGACACAAAAATTGCGTCAAGGATCCACAAAATAAGAAGTCGTCGGACGCCGGAAAAGAAACCTGTTGGGGCACCGAAAAAAAAACACAACGCACCGAGAGCCCGAATAATCGTACCGGGGTCCAAAAATAACCTGCAGGGGGCTTACAAAAAATAGACTTCACCACAAAAACCACAAGGAGACTCCATCGAATCGACCAGAGCACCGGAAAATTCAGAATGGGTCCCGAAAGAAAATTATCCGAAGGGCCTTTCTACTCTCGATCGTGCAATCTGCGGAAAAAAACACGTTGAGCAGCCGCAGTGGCGTACTAAAGGGAAAAATGCCCCTCCCTAATGTTAGGCACCAAGGAAATACTTTCACCCATCGTCATCACAGTTCAGGTCTGCTGTGCTCTGATGCTCCATCAAGGCCGGTGTGTTTTAGCCTGCATCTGATCGCTGAAGTATTTATTTAAGCCGGTGTGTGTTTGTTGGTGTGTGGAGTGAGGAGGAGGGTAACGGTGACGGTGACGGTGACGATAGATCCGAGCCCACTATGTGGCACTGCAGCGGCATGCTATTACTCAGAGTTGTTATGTTGACATGTACTGCGCACTGCTCTTTTAATTATGTGACTTCACCAGTTATTGGACGATTTTCCCCGTTGGTGAGGATGCTGAATAAACATAAACATGCACATAGTCGAATAAAAATCAGAATTTCTGAGATCTGAAAATATAGTGGGCGAAATCCGATGAGTTTTTGGTTGGGGGGGGGGGTCCTAGTGCGTTGGCACTTCGGCCCCCCCCAATGTTTTTCAAAAATCGACACCCCTGCTTGGTGCTATGTATGCTCACATACAGTATTAGTCTGACTACCGCCAGCAAGAACACAATATTATTTTCAGCCCCAGCGATGCAGCTTTCAAAAATAATATCTGGGGGAGTGCATCTCGCATCTCCTGATTCCAAACGTAAATACCTCTCAGGTTCGCCAAATTTAATATGTTCTGCACCTTCTTTTTTGCACCATCCTTGTTTCGTATTACCACATGGTCTTTTGAACCAGAACCCATTCCACTACCTGATTGAGGGGGAAGGTGGCCTCTCTGATTGTATACACTATGACCTGTGAAAGCAGGCCACCTTCGGCTTTAAGCTGGCGACTTTCCTTAACCATGTAAAGGGCTGCTCCGAAGAATTATGCAGTTATTTTGATATGGGAATGGTGTAGAATGAGGATCTGCAGTCATCGCCTGTGGTCTGTGGACCGTTGAAACTCTTCCTTCAGCTCCTGAAGCATCTTATCCTACCTGTAAAATTGGGAAAGAGAGCGAGACCGGGCCCAATGCATGCATAATTATTTTGAGGGGCCCAATGCATACAGGACATGGGCGGGACCCAATTCGGCCGGGGGCATCATGCATGGACCCATGTCAAAATGTGAAATTATTTGAGAGATGATCAACGGTCCCCTAAATGTATACAAATCGACACCCATACCGCTGAATAATTCAGCCTTAAGGAACAGCGGCGTAAACTCTGTAACCTAAACTGCGTCTCGTGCCAAACGAAATATCAAACTGCACGGCGCGTGTAATTCCGCCACCAAACCTTGCCCTACCTGTTACCCAAAGTAGTCATGGCCAAGCCATAACGACTGGATAAATGAGTGATATATGCATATATATATATATATATGGGTATATATATATACCGAGAGAGAGAGAGAGAGAGAGAGAGAGAGAGAGAGAGAGAGAGAGAGAGAGAGAGAGAAGAGAGAGAGAGAGAGAGAGAGAGAGAGAGAGAGAGATATGACATTGACTCTCCAGGAGAATGCTATCTGATATCATAGCTGATTTTTTACACCGAGCTATGAGGTGCAGTGGCCACAGGATCGCCCTCTCACCTTTGCACGCTGGCTGCAGTGGCTTTCCTGGTGACCGGTTGATCCGAGGCTTATAAAATGTCGACGACGGTCGGCAGCGGTCAGCAGTCGGTGTGACGACAGGCGGTGTGCGCGCTGACCAGTGAGGTATTCTCTGGACGAATAGCCGGTGGGACGGCCTGATAGGCTGGTAACGAGGTGGAATGGTTGGGTAGCTGTGGGAACAGTTAAGCTAGACAAATTGTGGCCCCGGGGCAGTACGGGGTGGGTAGGAGCGGACGGGCATCGAGACAGCACGCTGACTGGGGGCAGTGAGATCTAACAGCTTGCGAACTTGCATGATTAATGTGTGTTGCATGTTCACGTGTGCCTATGTTCATACACATGCACGATGTGAATCATGATCACAATCCCTGAACTCCCAAGCTCTTAGGATTTCAGCTTTTCGTCCGTGTAGCTTTCAGCGCAGGCTAGTCGTACAATGCCTTGAAAAAGAATGTAATTAGACTTTCCGTAAATTAAAGCTTTTCTTCGTGCTGGTCCATAGACCACAAAGGTTAAGGGAATGACAGCCCGCAGCTGATAGGTGGCCAGAGGGGGATTAGCCGCTCCTCTAAACCTCCCCCCTCGGGGAGGAGCTTTGAGGGAATTAGCGGGGTAGCTCAATAATCCAAAAGCTGATCAGCTGACAACACTTCGGAATGAAATGGAATGGTTGACACATTCGGTCTCATCGGCTGAAATCGGTAGTTATTGGAGGGACCTGGTCGAACTTCGGAGTGACTCGAGCTTCTCTCATAGAACCCTAACTATGATCTGCTCCTATACATCCATGGATAATCATGAATTTCGTTCTGTTGATAGGCGTTACCGCTGGCTTGACGTTGCACATTCTGTGGATCACATACCGAGCCTAAGTCCCTTCGACTACGGTTGTTATTTGTATACAGATAAGCAAATGGAAGGTGGTATCATGTTAGCCGGTGAAGCGATTGATGCGGTGCAATTTGTTATTTAAGAACAGGAGCTTCCAGGGATTGCAATCAAGCGACTGGTTGCGCAATGAGTTGTCCAGACGAACTGAAAGATGAACACTGCAGCGAGATAGTGAATGACACTTAGCTGAAGTTTAGCCTTACGAAAAAATATTTTGTGAACACTGTTGGAAGCACTGAATGACTTAATAAACCTTATGTTCATGGGCCAGGAGGGAGCAGAAGGGGCAGCGCTCCCCCTCGACTTTGGACGAGTTTACCATTGACTCTATGGTCGTTGTATGGAAAGAATCGACATTGAAATGGCTCACACTTCCCTCCCTACTTACAATGCCTTTATTGATGTAGTGTTTTCCGTCGGAACATCGGATTAAACCGTAAATTATTGGTCACTTCCATGCTTCCTCAAAATAATTCAGTATTCTATATTGTCAAGTGGCATAATACCTCAACATCAAATCCAGTTTATTTCGCTCATCTAAAAAACACAAGGGGCATAATAGCACAACTGCGGCAAACGCCACTGCGGGAAGCCTCCAGATAAAGTAATACAGCGTAATGGATGTTGTCTTTCGTCCTCTCAAGCGTTAAAAAAAAATGTGCCCGATTCTCGCTTAGCTTGTGGGTGGGGTGTGAACGTCGTGGGCCGGTGGGTATGAACGTTGGACGTTGGAGGATGGGCGGGGTGTGAACGTTGAACGTTGAAGGGTGGGCGGGGTGTGGACGTTGTGGGCGGGTTGGTGTGAACGTTGAACGTTGAAGGGTGAGAGGGGTGTGGACGTTGTGGGCGGGTGAGTGTGAACGTTGAACGTTGAAGGGTGGGCGGGGTGTGAACGTTGACGCCGTCTCGGCTGTCGGCAGGAGCACGATGAGACTGATTGCGTGTGTTGCCGTGGTGGCGTTGGCCGGCCTGGCGACGGCCGGGTACCTCGGCGGACACGGCTCCGGCGCCATCGGCGCCATCGGCTTCCACGGCTCCGGCGCTGGCGGCGCCGGTGGCTACCGCGGTAAGTGGTCTGCGAGTCGACAAGCTGAATGCATCCTGAAGCTGTAATTACGAGGTGAAAACCTCCACCAAACAAGATGCCTTCATTTTGATACATGCTGCAATGTGACAAGCGAATGCTTGCCTTTTGGGGACGAGTGGTCTAGGGGTAAGATTCTCGTCTCACAATCGAAAGGTTTGGGTTCGAGTCTCACCTGTCGCTACTCTTCGCCCGCGACCAATCGGCGTGAGAGATTGGCGACGCTACATGACCAACGGTCGACGTGTCGTAAAACCAATAACCAACCAATGCTTGCCTTTTGCTTTTTCAGTAGGCCACGGTTGGATATGAATGTGAAGAGTGTAGTTCTTTTTAGACGCCAACGATTCGATCATCAGTTCTTAGGTTCTCTCTGGAAGAGAAACAAGCAAGGTGCTCAGGCTTTGTGGAAAAGGAATTATCATCAGTGGTGTGCTTATTTGTATCTTTTGATCGTCTATCACGAACTCGGGCTCGATACTTCTTACGAGATTACACGATTGACGAAAAATGTTTATACGGAATTACTTTGAACGACATTCTCGTTCACGGACGAATGATGGCTGCCCTTCTCATTCCCGTGCATATGCATGGAGATCATGTAATAAACGTCTGGATATCCGGATTAACAACGCCAGTAGCATCGTAATTCATGCTAGTTTTGCAATACCTACATAATATGGCGTCGCCTCGGATTTTATCATGTAGGGTTCAATCCACCAGGACCACGTCTCAAGGAGCCTTGCACCTCCAAGTGGGTGGAAAACCTTGGAATAGGTGTGGGGAAATGAAGGCCAATTTTCTCGCTCACACTGCCTATGATTTCAACGAAAAATTCCTGGAAGGGAACAGCTACAACCTTATGCCCAACACGGCACATAATTTCACATTTCTCTCACACTCACATTTCACAATTATCTCTGCAGCGCATAATTTCAATAATATTTGTGTTATACTTTTGAGCCCATACAACAGGGATGTCGTTTCAGGAACATAATTGGGATGGCTGAAATGCCCGAAGATACATAGTGCAATGCATGTGTACGGGGCTGTGGAAAACGCGCACTGATCACATACAGACGGAAAATGTTAGTATGCGTCAGGAGCGGATACAGAAGAGAGGAACCAGGGGCATGTGCCTCCCTCCCCCGATGTAAAGGTGGCGCTCCTCTGACAGGGAAAGGTGCCCCTCTGGGGAAGCTTGAGTCCCTCGCTCAACGGATTTGTCAGCCAAATGGGCACCTTGAGAGGATTCAGTACTTTCGAGGACATCCCCACCTCCCGCTCAACAAATTTCCAGCCGAAGTCGTCTCTCCTGGCGCTTTTCCAGTGTAGCTTCTTTGAGGAAATTGCGCCCCTTCTGACCAAATTAAATTCGCCAGGTACATAAAAATTGGGCAGCCACTTCAGTTGCTTAGCCTGGATCCGCCTCTGCCCGCAACATCTTGAGTATCAGTCAATGCCTAGCAAATGCATAGAAATTCACGCGTTCTGAAATCCAAGAGACAACCATGCTTGACTTCTCTCCAATTACTATGAACTATTCCCTTTGCTTGAACATACCTAGTATAGTACTTCCCTTTCAATGCTGACCTTGATCCACCTATGTCGAAAATTACTCTATTCCTTCACTGTAGGAATTCCCAAGAAACCAACCATGATATGATGGCATGCCAAGGGCATGCTTTATTATCATGTTGAAACCACCACAAACTCCCGTACTTCCCTATCCCGGAACCGCCTCTGCCATTTATGTACATATTTAGTAACTCAAAATGTGCAACATGTATGTTCTGCACCAATGGTGTTGGCCAGAGATGCACTTATGAACATAACATACCTCACTTGTTTTTAAGGTTCATCGAACTGTAGAAATTGGCCTGACGCACCCCTCAGAATATCTGCTTGGAACCGCCCCTGATCAATCAAAATCATTGTTTTTTTTCGACATAATACGTCAAAAGGAAGATTAGGAAAAGTCACAAAGTTTGATAGTTCTATGCTAACGCGATAAGAAGCAACAATAAAAAAACGGAATGGGGCTTCAGAAGTCCCCATTAAAAAAGTGGATGAAATACCGTTTTAGCTGCTTTATAACATTATTTTACAGCTGAATTGCAAAAGTCACAACTTCTTACATTAGCTAAACCACCATGCATTCAAAGTGAAAAGGCACATTTCGAACACAGCTACTTAATACAAAATATGCCCATCTCACACAGTACCTGGGAAGCTGGCTGCTGCTCTTCATGCATACAATTATATAAGTGTATGGTTGGTTCCAGTCAACATCTTGCTCATTTCTGCCATAATCAGTTGAAAGAAGTCCTGGGTTCAGATTTAATTATGCAACTTTAGAGCATGCTGAGAGTGGATAATGGCTTCCAAATTTGACATACTGGGTGTGGAAAATCTTTTTATTTGGGGAAGACCGTAGTTATTTATAACAATGTTATTGGCCATTGCTACCGAATGGTTCAATGAGTCATTATGATCAGTATGTCACATAAATATTTTTAGTTTCCGGTATGAATCTTTGTTGAAATTTATTTAAAGGTCCTTTTATAAATATATAAACGTACCGTTGAAAAAGTTTCTTCCGCTATTGCAATTGACCCGGCACCTGAGGTAAATTGTAATACTGTCATGGGGAAGCAACAACATTGCAACAATATTGTATTCCTTGCTAGGATGGCGTTAGCTGCAATAGGTAGACAATAGTCTGATCTCGCATAGACAGGTAGGTACTAACGCCTGCGTGCGTAGGCAAATAAGTGCACACTCTTATCCTCTACCCTACACAATACAAATGCAAATATTATGCTTGATTCCCACCTACCAAGGTATTTGTTATTATTATTTAAAGGCGTTATTATTATTATTTAAAGGCGTTAGTATTATTATTCAAAGGCGTTATTATAATTATTTAAAGGCGTTATTATTATTTAAAGGCGTTGTTATTATTATTTATAGGTATGTATTATATATATTATTTAATTTAATTTAAAAGCACCTAGATAGAAGGTAGTAAGTACCCACCACCTTGGTGCGTGAGTAAAAATGTATTAAAAACAATGAGAACTGCCCTGTTTAAGCCTCTTCATTTTGCTCGTTTCTTGCTCCAGCAAATGATGTTTGTCAATGGTTCTGAAAATTGTATCAAAAGAGCAACAAAGCTGGCTAGCAAAATTACGAGAGTGTTCGGATCCAGCAGTGTTGCAAATGGACCGCCTCCCTTTGTGATTGGCCCATATTTCATACGCACGAAAACGTTTTGAACGAATCGCAGCCGCCGCAAGACGTCTTCACCAGCGCTCCGTCAGGATGTGAAAGGTGAAAGGTTGCACATATTTAGATTCAAGCTGTGCTAAGAAGTCGCTTTAACCAACTGGGCTAGCGGGGCGCCAAAGTGGCGACGACAGCCAGCACCTGAGCGGTGTTTTGTCTCCGTTTGCAGGCGGCTTGTACTTCTCGTTCCTGGACCCCATCTTGGCCGGACAGGAGTTCACCTGGTTTCAGGCAAACTTGCATTGCCGGCGCCGTCGTCTGCAACTGGTGTCGCTCGGTAACCCCTTCAAGAACCACCTGGTCAGCCAGGTGATTGCCTTCTACGGTAAGTCGTGTTGACGGCTGGTCCACCGTCAGACCGAGAAGAGATATGTACCCTGCTGCCGCCATGAACATGCTCTTAGTAAGGTCTCACTCAAGTAACGGTCACAAACTGACATGCCATGAGGGTCTGGTGAGATATTTCATGCCGCCGGTTTTTTCATGCTTTCAGACCATTCTGATTTTGCTCGAGTTTGATGCATAAATTGCGAAATTGTGTACACGTAACTGAATTGCGTATTGCCATGCAAATCCGATATATTATATTTATTTCGCAAATAGATTGTTAGGGACTGTGGTTGTTAAGCATCACCTCGAATCGCGGGACGCTTTTAATGAAGCACAACTATTTTATCCCGCCTTAAATCACTTTTTGGTAGCAGATTAAGCCTAACTCGAACCTAGGCAGGGACCGTAATGCTTTATGTCGCGTTTTCGCCAAATATTGCATCTTAATATCATCTGTGATTACGCGTGGGCTTGCTACAGACGTACCGCCTGGTATCATATTGCCACTCACGTCTTCATTAAGCTGCTATCCTTTCAGACACCAGCGCGGAGTAAGTGTGATACATTGCACCTAGATATATAAATGGTCATCGAAGTCGGGAATATAATGTCTCAATCCAAACGAAGTCAGCTGAACATCAAGTTGACCACTTTGATTATGCCGACATACGTAGGGTGTGGGAGGTACATACCAGCGTTGCTTAGGTCGGAGCAAGCTCATCAGCATGGGAGTCGCCATGATGGGGGAGGGGGAGCACGTCCTCAAACTTCATGCAACTTAGCATTACTCCTATACCGTCGCATGCCAAGAAGTTGACCCTGGAGCCCTTTCGTATTCTCCTGACACTTTATCCAAAATATGTGGTGACACCCATGCTAATCAAGTTGCATTCCCCGCAGGCATCAGATGGATCTGGACATCGGGCAACAGGCTCGGGAAATTCGACTTCTTCTGGGCGAACGGCCACCGTGTCAACCTCGGCTTCACCAACTGGTCGTTCACCGGCAGCTTGGGATTGCCCCAGCCGGATAACGCCGAAGGCAACGAATACTGCCTGGCCGTTCTCAACCACTTCTATCACGACGGCATTGTTTGGCATGACATCGCCTGCCACCACAGGAAGTCGTTCGTCTGTGAGCCGCTCCACTTCTACTAGCTGGAGTTCAAGACGTGGTCGTCTGTGTGCTGACATGATCCTATCGGCGTCCTGAAGCAGTCACTGAAGAGTCTTCATACTGCGCGATTCGCTCCGATTTCGATTGCTAACCTCATGGCCTGGTGTGTAATTGGCGGTTGCTTCTACAGCATTCACATGAATTTAATTTTTATGTGGCCGGCATACGGTTTCATTTTGTCTGGCACCTGTCCACGTGATTTGCATCAAACAAGCACACAGTTGTATTTATGGTTGCACATGTCAGACATCAATGCTTTGCACAATAAATCGAATGTCTGAATTCAAATAAAATTGACATGATATCTGAATATTGGACATCACTATACAGCAAGGTAAATAAGAGCAGAACATGCGCTTCGAGTAATAACGCAGATAGTAATACCTCATATACATACACAGACACGTGCCCCCCCACATATATATATATATATATATATATATATATATATATATATATATATATATATATATATATATATATATATATATATATATATATATATATATATATATATATATATATATATATATATATATATATATATATATATCTATATATGTATATATATATATATATATATATATATATATATATATATATATATATATATATATATATATATATATATATATATATATATATATATATATATATATATATATATATATATATATGTATGTATATATCAAAGAATGTTTTCGCCCAAAGCGTAGTTGTAGGATAAACCTGATGGCCAATAGAGCTACACAGATCATGAGATCTCCATTAGAACTATATTGTTCTAACTCAACGTTTCGTTACATTGCGTAACATCTTCAGGAGCAATAACAGTACAAAAATGGCGATGCAAGAACACTGAGTTACACATCATTCATACAGTGACTGAAAATACACGGATGCAAGGCGACGCACGATCGGTTTCATTTATCAACACCTCCGCCAGCTAAAACCTATTGTACGATTTTAACGGAAAAGATGATGCCATAGAATTTAGGCTGGGGCGCTGTTTATGTATGTACGAAGACTCAATAATACGGAGGTCGAGGACCGAATTACAACGGGACAAGATTGAAAAGTCGTCAATGGAGAAGTGTGTATCACCCGCAAGTGAATGTTCTCTGACTGGTGACGGGTCGGGGTTGCAGAGGACAGGCTGAGTGCGGTCTGATCTCCCTAGATGCTGTTGTACCCTCCAGTATAGACTATGCAGGGTAGACCACACGTACGATTCCTCACGCGAGGCACTACTGAAGCGATATACTACTGAGGATAAACAACATTTAAGAATCCTGTC
The DNA here is from genome assembly GCA_034440615.1 of Ashinkailepas kermadecensis. Taxonomy (NCBI): domain Eukaryota; kingdom Metazoa; phylum Arthropoda; class Thecostraca; family Neolepadidae; genus Ashinkailepas; species Ashinkailepas kermadecensis. The sequence continues at coordinate 34,052 of JAOTOM010004016.1, read as the reverse complement.
CTTATATCGGAAAAAGGAGCCTGTTGTGAAATAATTCACCAGGATGATCTTGGGGTCCAGGTCAGGGTAAAAGCTCGACAGTAATACAATAAGTTCAGACTTCAGATTCTCAGACTTCTGTCCAAAAAAGGAAGAACAAAGTACTTGAGCAGCTGTGAGAGTTTTCCTACTGAACTTGGAGTCCATAATTTTTTTTTAATGTAACAGCTTACCACGTGGATTGGGAACGCATTACACGTGAAAAAACCTTTTTCTTAAGAAATTACAGTTCAATGTCAAAGGGGGCATAGGTTGAGCTTAAGTGGAACGCCCTGACGATGGAAGAGTAGATAATGCAGTTTTTCATGGAGCAAGGGATGAGGCTAGGAAAGCTGGTTCCCAGTCGAGAGTCCCAGTCCCAGTCCCCGTTCAGCACTACCTGAACGGTCAGCACCCGAACATCAATTTCACGAAAGAAGAAGAACACAACGGATCTCTCCCCTTCTTGGACGTCTTGGTCACAAAAAGCATGGCAACCTTTCTAAAAAAACTTTCTTCTATGACCACATTTGTAGTACCTACATTCCAACTGATTTTACTAACAAAAATAGAAAACATTTGACAGATGAGACTACCCCTGATACTTGGTGTGGCGCGACCCATGAAAGTGCACCCACATTCCTCCCAGGTATCCTAACCTGTTGAGCATGTCCTTCAGGGTAGTTTTCCATGCGAACAAATATCCATGTCATACATAGTAAGCTTGCGTAGCAATTATTCGTGCTCGATCGAGCAACTATTCGTGCCCAACGTGAACAATCTAACACAAAAATAGCAACTTCTCCAGAATTTCTCGCATGATACACGTAATCAGCCACGGCTGTGGGAGCAGTCTCGGTCGAACGGTGGCAGCAGTATGCGTGCTGGGAGTTCGAAGTTCGGAAACACGTCACTCTGGAAGACGTAAGTGTGAATATGTCGATGCACGAGTCGATCGACAATTTTAATCACGGCTGGTAAAATCGAGAAAGGTGGCCATAGTGCATCATAGTGCATCTGAAATGTCCTCCCGTCGGTATTGGCGTCATCAGCGCGTGCGTTCGACTTTGCGGCATTGTTCCTGTTAGTAGACTCGCGTTTATGATGTCGAGAAGTGCACGACATGGCATCGTCCTGATATAATATCTGCAACACGAGCACACTAACTCCGTCTGTTCCGATAGCCGGATGATTTCATTTATTTGACAGTTATACTAAATCATCCAGTGTTACAGGTTCTACTTTCATGCCGCATACAAGCACGCAAGCCATGCTAAATGGTACGTCACATTGTGTTCCTGACACAGGCGGTAGCTGCACGCGTATTTGCTCAAATACTCAACGTACGAGTGCAAGGCGTCAGCCGTGACGTTTGGAACTGTAATCACAGCTTTATTGGTCCCGACGATAGGTCGCAGCACCTGCCACGTGCGCTCGGCCCTGTCTCGGCCCGTGTGCACTGCAGGTGCTCCCGGCAGTCGTGACGTATCGCAGCTCGGCGCTGCCTCGGCCAGTTTACACTGCAGGTGCTCCCGGCAGACGTGACGTATCGCAGCTCGGCGCTGCCTCGGCCAGTTTGCACTGCAGGTGCTCCCGGCAGTCGTGACGTATCGCAGCTCGGCGCTGCCTCGGCCAGTGTGCACTGCAGGTGCTCCCGGCAGTCGTGACGTATCGCAGCTCGGCGCTGCCTCGGCCAGTTTGCACTGCAGGTGCTCCCGGCAGTCGTGACGTATCGCAGCTCGGCGCTGCCTCGGCCAGTTTGCACTGCAGGTGCTCCCGGCAGTCGTGACGTATCGCAGCTCGGCGCTGCCTCGGCCAGTTTGCACTGCATGTGCTCCCGGCAGTCGTGACGTATCGCAGCTCGGTGCTGCCTCGGCCAGTTTGCACTGCAGGTGCTCCCGGCAGTCGTGACATGTCGCAGCTCGGCGCTGCCTCGGCCAGTGTGCACTGCAGGTGCTCCCGGCAGTCGTGACGTATCGCAGCTCGGCGCTGCCTCGGCCAGTTTGCACTGCAGGTGCTCCCGGCAGTCGTGACGTGTCGCAGCTCGGCGCTGCCTCGGCCAGTTTGCACTGCAGGTGCTCCCGGCAGTCGTGACGTGTCGCAGCTCGGCGCTGCCTCGGCCAGTTTGCACTGCAGGTGCTCCCGGCAGTCGTGACGTATCGCAGCTCGGCGCTGCCGGTTCAGCTCTCGGGGGAGCGGCGCTCGGCCGACCCGGCTGTGAGGGCGGCACGTCGGCCTGTCAGCAGGTCGCAGGTCTCGTCTCGTAGGCCAGCAGAGCGCCAGCCGCCGGCTGTCGAACACGCCTCTCAGCGGCAGCCCCGCCCAACAAAGGGATTTCACCATTTCTCAGCCGGATAGTTCGCAGAGTAGACTTGGCTCCAGTCCATGTTTGCCAGCACGTCGCTGAGGCTGGTTACGTCGATGCGGCTCAGGCAGCATGATTGGACCACGGCATTGCGTGACCCGGCTGGCTTGCTCATCCGCAGTAAGGCACGCGTGACGTCGTGCCGTACACCATCATAATGGCATCACGTCACACCACTCCTCACTACTGGGTAGTTCCGTCCTGAAGAGCACATCGAGCACGTCGAGTAACTTGTCGATGACCCTTTCGAGCAACGAACCGGCAGTGAGCACGTCGAGTAACGTGCCGTGGAGCAGACTGGAGCACCACCAAGCACAGATAGCACGGTGCACAGCACTACGCACGGGAGCACAGAATCATAAGAACCAGATAGAAGTTGTCATGCACAGATAGCACGGAGCACAACACCACGCACCGGAGCACATAATCAGAGTAACAGATAGGAGTTGTCCATGCACTTAAGCAATGAAAATAACTTTTCTGAGGTGGAACTATGGGAATATATGATAGGAGTCGAGTTCCTTTAATTGCCTGGACAACTCCTGTTACAGATTCCGCGCTCCTACCTGATGCCTGATGACAGGGGTGTTGTTTTGCATACTTTTAGAGAGGTATGTATCACCAATGTTCAATTTTGCCTTTCTAATAGTGAATTTCCCCCTTCCCCATATGAAATGGAAATGGCCATGCAGCAAAAAGCATACAACTGCGGGCTGCGATGGCCCAGCCGATGGTCCCACCGATGGCCTCGTCGATGGTCCCACCGATTGTCCCACGGATGGTGCCACTGATGGTCCCACGGATGGTGCCACCGATGGTCCCGCCGATGGTCTCGCCGATGGCCCCGCCGATGGCCCCGCCGATGGCCCTGGAATTAGTGACTTCCGCCCATTCGCTCTGGTGACCTGTCACTCAGGACGGTTTCCAGGTGATTGACCGCCACTGTTAATGTCGCGACTATACCCTGTAGTGTAGCCAGCGTACTGGTGTCCGGAGACACTTCGCCGACTGGCACGGTCTGCGCTGCTGAGTAACCTGCCGCCATTGCTGACACCAGGCCTGAAGCCGAGGCTTCCAAGAATTTGTCAGCTGTGGCTTCCAGTTGTCCCAGAGGAGCTTCCTCTAACAACAGCGATAATGCTGCCCAAGCTGCCTGCGGCAGCCGTTGAAGATATAGTCTTCAACAGCTCGCGGACGCATGGGGCATCTCCTGCTGTAGACAGTTATGAGTGCATCCGCAGAAGCAGCTAGAAAGGCTTCTGGTCTCCGAGCTACTGGCGGGGCAATGGAGCCTTCAGGAGGGCCGCTCGCGATTGCGCCAACTTCCGCCTCAGGGCGTCAATAAGGGCCACGAACCTGGGTGTCTGGGCCGTGATAATATCCGCACCTGCGTGGCGATCGACACAGAATGGCTTGCCACCAGCAGGTCGAACTTGATGGTCTATTCTCGGAATCCAGCCACCCGAAACGCACAGTCTGTCTGCGTCGGCTAGAGGTCTGTCTTCTCCGAAGGAACGATAAAACTGATAGCTGAACGCGGCCAGCTGCTGGCTTGCAGATGCAGGAGTCAGGAGCAGATACAGGGGGAGGGAACTGGGTGTATGTGCCTCCCTCCCATGGAAGGTGACCGCTCCTCCGGCCGGGAAAAGACGTTCATCCGGGAAGGATCGAGTGGAAAGTCGCCCCTCCGAGAGAAAAAAGCGCCTCTTCAGTGTTTTCGAATGGACATACCTCCAATTTTCTACAAGAAGCTCCCCTCGGAAGGCAGACACTCCTCCAGGCAGGAGCGGGTTCAGAAATTGTCACTATAGAAACTTGGATCTCTGGAGGGCTCCTCTAGCGGAAAACAAATTGAGGAGTAGGGTGCACCCGGGCCTTCCCGGAGGGGCGTCTATACCTTCCAAGGTGCGCCTCTTGCTGAAAATTATCGGGGGAGGGGGGGGGGGGGGGGGGGTTCATTCAAACGCACTGAATGGGGCCTTTTCCTTTCAAGAAGCGCCGTCGGCTGAATAATTCGAGGGGGATGCACTCGAGCACACTAAAAGGGCGCCCTATGCTCTGAGAGGGGCGCCTCTGGCTGAACAATTCGACGGGGATGCACCCGAGCTTTCCCGGAGTGGAGCCTTTTCCCGGCCGAAGGGGCGTCAATTTTCATGGGGGCATATGCCTTCAGTGCCACCCCTGTATCCGCCTCTGCCTCCAAGAACTTTTGCAGTGGCACCCCTTCGAAGAAATGGCGCCACTTAAGACAAGCGCCCCATGACAATTCCTGAATTAGCCCCTGGCAGAAGTCTCCGGCGCTGGCAGGGCCGCCGCGCTGCAGACGTTAAGATGTTGAGTTTTGAAAATTACTTTTTTTGCACATCCTCGTCCCTTTCCCGGGGCTACAACATGGTGTATGACCCATTGTCGGATACACAATCTTCATAAAGAGGAATAATTGTTTTCCGATATATTTTTGGCTACGTGTGTGTTAAAATACCTTCTTTTATATTATCCGTGACTTGTACTATAGTGACTACTTTGCCTATTTCGCAGGCTAGCACGTAGTTGTGCAGTCTCACACCCGCAATACGACTTCAAGATTGATTGACCAGGTAGCGAGTGTGCGCCTGTGTGTACAGGCAGCAAGTGTGCATCTGCAAAGTGTTCGTTTGACGTTGGTGACGAGGGACTCAATTCCATATTGACAACATTTGCTCTGCTATTTGAGTTTAGAAACGGTACGAAACATGAATCGAGATCCATCTTACATCGCTGACAACGGCTGCTTCATTCCACCCCACTCATACCCTTACTAGTAGGGCACTGGTACTGGTAACGGAGTTGAGGTCATAGGGGTGTAATATGATCGGTTACCGGGGTGTGACATGGTCACACACATGCATTTGTACATCTTGGTGTCGTAGTCTGGCATTTGGTGGGAGACCGCGGCAGATGGCAAATGACGGTAGCGTTCCTAAATACTTCTGAGTTGTGTGTTATGTGCACTGGATCAGGGGTATTGTTTGTATACTTTTGGAGGGGCATGTACCTCCCATGTTCAATTTTGTCTCTCCAATGGTGAATTTACCCCCCCCCCCACACACACACACACAATGTGAAATGGAAATGAGCGTGCAGCAAAAAGCATACAACTGCGGGCTCTGCGATCGGAGCAGGAGCGCTGATGGCCCCTCCAATGATCCCACCGATGGCGTCACCGATCGAGCCACCGATGGCCCCGCTGATGGTCCCACCAATAGTCCCACCGATGGCCCCGCCGATGACCCCGCCGATGGCTCCGCCGATGGCTCTGCCGATGGCTCCGCCGATGACTCCGCCGATTGTTCCGCCGATGACCCCGCCGATGGCCCTGGAACTAGTGACGTCCATCCGTTGACTCTGGTGACATGCCATTCAGGACGGCTTCCAGGCGACGGACCTCCATCGTGAATGTCGTGATTGATATGAAATGTTACATACAGGTATAATGCATGTTATTGACAATATAATCTGGCAAAGCCCAAGTTAATACCGTTTTATTGTTATGCAGCCTGCTAATACACCTGCACCAACCAATAAATCCATAGGCTAGGAAGGTGTTGCGATTCCGAATTATAGGTATGGTAGATATCTTTTCTTCCGAAAACTGTCACTATGCTGTCCCTGGTTGCAAGGCAGACATATGTTAAGTGGAATGTTCAGCGCACCTTTTAGTCCGCATTGCTTTCCAAAGGATGAGGCAATGGCCAAGTTTAGTTTGAAAAATCAAAGGAGCTGATACCCTGTCACAAGCTAAGGCCAAGGTTTCAGATGTGACACTTTGTAATCCTGGATGCAGAGCTCGTTGCTTGTTGTTCGAAACTTGTTTTGACCATGTAGCTAAGCGACACCCCAGCAGCTGACGCTATTGTCCAGCCTGACTGGACAGGTCTTGGTTTGGACCCACAAAGCGAATCAATGTTTTGAAATGTGTTTTAACTTAGTGATCTTGTGATATAGCACGATAGCAATCTAAGCTTCGTCGAACACTGCTTCATTTGGAACAAAGCAAATGGGAAGATCGGTATGATATGGAAATAGGGAGATAGGTTGATAGTTTGGCAAACGGCGACGTCTTCCTCTGACGTCAGGTAATGGAAGCTAAAAAATGAGTTCGCCCCCCCCCACCCCCTCATCTAAAATTGTCAGCTGCTCAGCTGGTCTAGCGCTTTCGCACTCGAGCGATGCACCGACCATGTATTGGAAGCCAATTTCCTGCGCGTCATCGACGAGGGCTTCAACGTGCTGAAAAGTAGCCACCACCAGAAGATATCAAAGTGCTGCGCCAGGGGAAATCGTGGCAGCAAGGTAGGATAATCCACGATGTGGCCTGGAAGTTGACATGTTAGGTATTTATAATATCTCATCATTGAGCTAACTTTTCATCAGTTTTCCGCACAGAAAATGTGAGCAATCATGGTACCTGCATCTGGCAACTAATGCACAATGCAGGTGACAAGTGAAATGCATATATGTATATATATATATATATATATATATATATTATATATATATATATATATATATATATATGCATTTCACTTGTCACCTGCATTGTGCATTAGTTGCCAGATGCAGGTACCATGATTGCTCACATTTTATGTGCGGAACACTGATGAAAAGTTAGCTCAAGGATGAAATATTAACACGGAGGAAATATGGAATACGATGGAAATGTGGAAATACGGTGGAAATAAATAAATAAATATATATATATATATATATATATATATATATATATATATATATATATATATATATATATATATATATATATATATATATATTTCCATCGTATTTTCATATTTCCACCGTATGTCATGGAAGAGACCTCGCACTGTACGTACCGTCACTAAGAGGTCTTTCTGAAAGGGGTACAAGTGGCGCGAGTCCCCCATACGTCTCGTACATCTCACCGTCCATAAGTCACCCCTACATCTCGTCCATCAAAGCTGTCAGGGTCGCCTCTTGTGCTGCCTGCCCCTCAGTGTCAAGATATTTTCCCACAACCGTGCGGCTGAAGAACGAAGTTGCTTGGAAATGGTAGACGATGGTAAGAAAATACAGACTAGGCATATGCATAGGGGGCAGGCAGCACAAGAAGCGACCCTGACAGCTTTGCTGGACGAGATGTAGGGGTGACTTATGGACGGTGAGATGTACGATACGTATGGGGGGACTCGCGCCACTTGTACACTTTTCAGAAAGACCTCTTGGTGACAGTACGGTCAGTGCGAGGCCTCTTCCAAGACGTACGGTGGAAATATGGAGATAACACGTTCCTCCTAACGTGTCATCTAACACAGGACCGCCTTGAGGGGTTCTTCGGACTGGTGCGAGGCGGTGCAGGATGTAGCTATAACAGCACGTCAACTGAAACCAAATCCCGTCTCTGATTTCTGAGCATTCTGATGCTGATACGCCGCGGTTATGCCCACTGGGCTATGACGGCACAGCCGCCACAACCGCTGACCCGGCCTCTCGGGTGGCTGCTGCGGCCACCGAAGCTGCCACCCGTGACAAGGCCGGCGGTGATAAGGCCATCTCCACCACAGACATATCATGGGTGGATCCAGAAATGTTTATGGGGGCACATTTCCTCGGAGAGGCGCATTCGGCGTCCATTTATAAGACGAATCCACTGAGCGGGGAGGAGCCTGAGGAGCACTTAAGCATACCTAAGCACCTGAGCATACCTAATGGGCTTTTTTCGTCTCAGAGGGGCACTTTTTTCAGGCCTTCAACCAACTCGGAGTACTGGGGAAGCGTGTCCCCTCCCTAAGGAGTCGAGAGCCCCAGAGAAACCATGTTTTCCAATTACATTTAGCGTTAGGCCTATCAGGGACTGATCCAGGAATTGTCATGGGGCACGTTGTCTATCGAGGGGCGCCATTTCTTCGGAGGGGCACCTTTGACTGAAAAAAATTGGTGCGTGTGTGTGTGGGGGGGGGGATGCACTCCAGGACACTAAAGGGTAACATTTCACTCAGAGAAAGGGTCGCCTCTGGTTTAAGAGGGTCGGCTCTGGCTGAAAAAAATCGAGGGGTGCACTCGAGCACAGTGAAGGGGCACCTTTTCCTTACAAGATGCGCATCTGGCTGAAAATTTAGATCAGGGTGCACTCCAGCAAACTGAAAGGGCCCCTTTTTCTCTCAGAGGGGCGTCTCTGGCTGAACAATTTGATGGGGGTGTACTCAGGCCTTTCCGGAGGGGCGCCAATTTGCATGGGGGCGCATGTCCTTAGTGTCCCCCCCCACACACACACCCTGTTCCCGCCCCTGACGCCTATGAATGCACGCACGCTGGGTAAAGCCGGGGAAGGAGAAGATCGTCCCCCTTGATGATTTCATCTGGCTACGTGTCTGGCCCCCTGAACTGACAGCATGTAGGCGTCTCCCACAGTCCTATCCCGACATTCCTTAGCGCAATCCATATCCGCCATTGAGTAGAATCCCGTTACTCCCTCCGTGCTTTGCTCGCCCCATACCATTTTTCCTTCATAGGCGCTGTGGGACTGTGCAAGACTATTTTGAGAATAAATATACTATATTTAATAGCAATTAATCCGAAATAGATTGCATTTCTACATAGAAAATGGATGTGTCTTTCAAATAAGATGAAAAGGTTATCTAAAAACCGTTCAATTTTTGCGATTGTCTTCCAAAAAAAGTGGCGTTCCTCCATTACGATAACCTTACGAAAGAAAACCTTCATTCCGCTGTGACGTCCCGCTGCCGATAGCCTTTGGTGGGGGCCGACCTTGACTTCGTGTACCGTTGTTGTGGTCGGTACTGCTGGAAGATGAGGTGTAGAAAGTCCTATTTTTCTTAATTCCAAATCACTAAAGAACAGGTGGGCACCTACCTATCCGTTTGCAATTATTTTTGGAATTCTCTCAGAGTCAGGTCAAACATGGAAGTGCGGGAGGTACCTAGATGGGTACCTTGGAACCTACCCAAAGGGAAAAAAATGAAACAACATCGCAGTTGGGCAGCTTTTCCGTTCTTCTGCTTTCATGCTGTTTTCTACCTTTCCTATGTTCAGCCAGCCAGGCTTTAATTACTACAATGGCATGCTGTCATGCACGGGTTTTTGTAACCTAGGTGGACCGTTTTGCTGTGGAAAATCCTATTTCTTCCTGCTGAAAGGTTGAGTTGTTGGTGTTGCTTGGAGATGAAATTGTGGAACATTTTCCCCTTTGATACAAATTAGCTAACCCTATCGAAATATTGCCAGATTTGTAGGTAAATTAGTTCGGATAATACATTTTGAGAAAAAATGGTAAAGTTGTGCCATAAAGTGTCTTTTATTTTTGATATTTTTTTAAATACCATGCTTATGACCATGATTCAGAAGATGCAACCATTCGTTTTTGATCCTTATGCTTACTTTTCAATTTGAATGATGATGTCATAGGAACACCAGTATGTGATGATGTCAGGAATGACACTAGGCAGTTTTACGGCAGCTTTTTGCTCCCAGGTCACATGGTCTCAGGAACAAGATAGAGGGAGAAGACCTGGCATAATGATACACATAGATTAAAGTGACCACCAAATCTAATTGTCATCAGTTTTAATAACGAATTAGGTTTTACTATCGACACTGCTGAAATAAGTAAAATTAAACTTACGAACATCAGCAAATTGCAATATGCCTTCTGATTTAGGTGGTGTGTAAAGAACATGCGACACTTCATTGGAGATCGGCGAGGAAATAAACATCTCAGTCAGCATGCTCTACATCGCGTATGCGGCCCGCGCCGTGTTGACGGTTGGCGTAGTTGGTTGGGGCGTCTGCTTTCCGTACGGGTGGTGGTGGGTTCGAATCTCGGTGCCGTCGCTTTTTAACCCGATCACAATCGTTAGCGGTCAGGGCCGTTGGTTAATGTTGCACTTTAGGTTACTTTACACTATCATATGAGTTGCTTGATGTAATAATATTTGCCCATGACAGTAAAGAGGGAAATACTTAATTAAAGCCAACTCATGCAATGAATGTCAAATTGGACCATTTGGAATTGTCATTGTATAATTTTGTCTGATCATTTGTGTCCATATCCAGTTCAAGTTGTTTATTTCAACAGCCCGGTTCTGTACGCACCACATTCCATTACATTTTGAGTGCAAGCAACGCAACCGTAGGAAGTGCGGAAGATACCCGGTCAACATGCCTCTCACATAACGTTCACCGGGGGGAGTTCGGGCACCTCAGATCTGAAACTAGAAGCACAAAATTTGGAGGAATTACAGCTGTAGTGAACTTGCTGCAGTATACATTTCATGACCCCAGGTCAATGTCTTCAGGGTCAAATGAGGTCACAATCAGCCTCCACTCCACCCCAGCCGGCACCGCCCATATGTACAGAAAGTATGCACGTTCCACTGCCGAACGGTAGGTAGAGACCGTTCATACATACGCTTGGTAAGTACGCCAGTACAGACCGTGCATGCTGTTGTTACGTCCGGTAGTACAGACCCATCGTGTGATTGTTATGGCCAGTGTCTGATTTATGTGGATACTGCACTCAGCTCTACTGTATCTGGCAGCCGACGAATGACTGCCAGATGACAAATTGGCACTATGGTTAAATTAGTGATGGATGTGGTTATAAGCCAACTTCCTGAGCAACGGTAGATAAAATGGTAACAAAAGTATACTTAATCGATGTCAAGCAAGTTTATCAATCCATACCTGGCACTCCCAACATGCTCACACTGCACAACTAATAAATATTTACAACACACCACACGAATAGGACGCTCGTGCACCGACTGATTTGTTACCTGCCGTCTATTGGGATATGGTTTTGGAATATAAAATGGTTTAAGGAAAGTTGTACTAAAAACAATCCATCTAAAATATTTTATTCCCACTACCATGTAACAATTTTGGTTAAAAAAAAGCTGGGAAAATTAATTGAAACCAATTCTTATTAATATTAAATGTTCTCTGATGTACTTTTTTAGTTCATGTCTGGAATGTTTAGTTGAAGCCAGGAATGACTTGGAAGGATTAAAAGCGACTAGACGGTAGAGCAAATTTCCTCTGTAAAACTGCCTACTGAGGCTTTGATTGGCAATGTTAGAAGCAGTTCTCATATGATAATTTTTCAGAATACCACATTGATGGCAGTGATTCTGGCATTTCTCAGAGGTGATTAAGAGGAAATTCAACACTCCATGCAGTTGATCAAACACTCCCTCACATCAAACTTGCTTTGTTTCCATCTTTTTTTCCTCAAATATTGCTCACAACCACTTTCGGACACCAACTCTAGAACACTGCAGTGGAAAAATTCCAAAACACCTTCAAGCATGAATTTACAAAAGACTAATAGTATGTTCAGGAGTGTTGCTTTAAATACCTATTTGGTGTGTGTGGGGGGGGGGGGGGGAGGAGGAAGGCAAGTGGTCTCTCAATGTTGGGTTTTCCCCAGGAACTCATCAAAGATAATTTGAGTGAGTGGCCAGTCTGCAAAGTATGGTACTTTCAACAAGATCTTGTCAGTGTGGGGTGGTCAGCCACTGGTGAGGTGGTTGGTGTGGGGATGGGTACCTGGTGAGGGCAGGCTGATAATCCACTGACACAGCAACTGAAGAAAACGACAAAATAAACAGTGCACCAGATTTGTCTAGGTTGCTAACTGCCAAATTAGTTCACAGCATGAAATACCCAGCTGCCTAATTCAGTTCATTGTCCCATGTGGTTTGAAATAGCAGGGTGGGAAGTTTGGGAGGTTGTTTGTCCTTTAATCCTGTTGTCCATTGTTGTATAATTTTGATGTAAAATATGTGTTTACGTAGAAAAGGCACTTGCTTAGGCCCCTTGATTTTCTTTCCTGTGTTTTTTTCTTCGTTTTGTGCATGTATTCTTTTCTCCCTGTTGAGGATTTTGCAAATTTGCAGTTTAAGGTCATTTCTGATTTGGAATTTCTTTTCATAATGCAATGCTTACAAATGTGTGGAACATGATGTGACCACTCATTTCCTCTGCAAATGCATACTTTTCAGTTTGGAGTCAAAATAACACCCAGCAAGGGACTGTGAGTTGGGTAATATAGCATGACAAGTAATGTTCAAAATTAATTTTAAAACACAACATAACCTAACCTGACAGCCTAACATTCCATACAAGAAGGCAAATTCTTATTTTAAAGGGAAAATTTCCAAACAATTTTTATTTGCATGAAAATGAATTAAAAAAGGTAACCTAACCTAACCTAAGCTAGCCTGAACTGTTTTAAAGAAAAAATAAACATTAAAAAATATAATAAAAAATATAATTTTAACTTACAACAAAACCCTAACCTAACATAACATAACCAAAACTAGCCCCTTTGTATGCTTCATGGAGATAAAATGTGTGTAAAACATGTTTCATGGTTACCTTCAACTGCAATAATGCAGAGGATTTTTACCCTCCCTGTGCATTTTGGTGCAGATATTTCCATGGCTAGTGTGCTTTGTTGAGCTGTTTGTCAGATATTGCAGTCCGGGTGGGTGGGCCATGTCTATTGGCTACTGTGGGGGGGGTCATTGTTGCTGCTCAGCTGACCTGCCTCTGCCCCGGCAATAATGCTAAGGCAATGGTAAACATCATGACTGGGGAGTAGGGGGTGCAGAAGCCATAGCTGGGAGTTTCACCCCCAGTTAGCATGTTTGACAAGTCCCTGCTTTGCCCTCTCCAATAATTAAAATGTTTACATGTGACCATTTGGAATGCACCTCAAATCCATTTGGGCCTGCTCATTATCTTCATGTATTGTATCCCTAATAATCTGAGCATGTTGCTTAATGTGATTAAGATGATTGGATCATTAATTTATGGAGAAAATGCATACTTTCCAGCTGGTAGCCAATTACTGCATCATCCGTCATTGATGCCAGGATACCTTGCTATGTAAGTTTTTGTATAGTTGGTTAAACAGTGGTACAGTCAGGATTCTCCCAAGGTGGGGCAAGCCAAAGCAAATGTAATGAAACAGAAACAGCTTTTGGTGCACAAATTTTGCTGAAAATTTTGTGTTTTGGGCTGTGAAAATCTCACAATTTTTGTATGCTTTTTGCTTCAAGATATTTTTTGTTGTATTTTTGGAATTTCTTTTTCCCATGCAGTATTTATGGGAGTGGTTAAGATGATATGACAGCCCATTTCCTCTGCAAATCCTCAGTTTTCAGTTAGCAGGCAAAATAACACCAAAAAGGTGCTTTGTTTTTGATAATATATCATGAAAAATTAAGTACAAAAATTAGCATAACCTGACCTAACCTAACCTAACCACCCATATAAATATTTTTTTTTTTAAATCACATAACTTCCCTTAAACATGTATCAAATAAAAAAGCAACATAATGTAACCTAACCTAGCCTAACCTAACCTGTTTTTCAAGAAATTAATTAATCTTTAAGAACAAAGAAAATCAAAGAAAAATTCATTTATTTTTCAACTTACAAAAATCACTAACATCACCCAGCCTAATCTAACTAAACCAAACCTTTGTTTGCTTCATGGAAGTAATATGTGTGTAAAGCTGGTGTTGTGAATACCCCAAAACACAATAATACCAAAATGTCTTGGTAATCCAGTGCATTTTTTGTTGCTAGGGGATGAGCTCCAGCCCCCTTGGCAGCACCTCTGTAGCTGCCAAGAGGGGGGGGGCTGGAAGCTTCAAAGAGGGTTCAAAGCTACACCTCTGTAGCTTTGAACATTTTATGTTGTTCAATGAAAAATTGGGCAGATGGAAGGAATGGATTATGGCAGCAGATTGTGAAAACTATGACTGTGCTTGGTAAAAGGTAGTGATTAAAATTGTAATTTTGCTCACAGGCTATCAGTTAATTAGACACATAAAAACGTTTTTAGCCTCAGATTCTCTCTCCCTCTCCCTCTCCCTCTCCCTCTCCCTCTCCCTCTCCCTCTCCCTCTCCCTCTCCCTCTCCCTCTCCCTCTCCCTCTCCCTCTCCCTCTCCCTCTCCCTCTCCCTCTCCCTCTCCCTCTCCCTCTCCCTCTCCCTCTCCCTCTCCCTCTCCCTCTCCCTCTCCCTCTCCCTCTCCCTCCCTCTCCCTCTCCCTCTCCCTCTCCCTCTCCCTCTCCCTCCTCTCCCTCCTCTCCCTCTCCCTCCCTCTCCTCTCCCTCTCCCTCCCTATCTCTCCCTCTCCCTCCCTATCTCTCCCTCTCTCTCCCTCTCCCTTATCTCTCCCTCTCCCCTCTCCCTCCCTCCCTCTCTCCCTCTCCCTCCCTATCTCTCCCTCTCCCTCCCTATCTCTCTCCTCTCTCCTCCCTATCTCTCTCTCTCTCTCTCTCTCTCTCTCTCTCTCTCTCTCTATCTCTCTCTATCTCCCTATCTCCCTATCTCCCTATCTCCCTATCTCCCTATCTCCCTATCTCTCTATCTCCCTATCTCCCTATCTCCCTATCTCCCTATCTCCCTATCTCCCTATCTCCCTATCTCCCTATCTCCCTATCTCCCTATCTCCCTATCTCCCTATCTCCCTATCTCCCTATCTCTATCTCTCTATCTCCTCTCTCTATTTCTACTTCTATCTCTCTCTCTCTCTCTCTCTCTCTCTCTCTCTCTCTCTTTCTCTTTCTCTCTTCTCTCTTTCTCTCTCTCTTTCTCTCTCTCACTGTCTCTCTTTCTCTCTTTCTCTCTCTCTCTCTCTTTATCTCTCTTTTTTCTCTCTCTCTCTTTCTCTCTCTCTTTCTCTCTCTCTTTTTCTCTCTCTTTCTCTCTCTTTCTCTCTCTTTCTCTCTCTCTTTCTCTTTCTCTCTCTCTCGTTCTGTCTTTCCCTCTCTGTCTTTCTCTCTTTATCTTTCTCTCTCTCTTTGTCTCTCTCTTTCTCTCTCTCTCTTTCTCTTTCTCTCTCGTTCTGTCTTTCCCTCTCTGTCTTTCTCTCTTTATCTTTCTCTTTCCCTCTCTGTCACTGTCACTGTCTATCCCGAAATGCCCCAAGTGGTGCGAATGTTGAACCCGGAACCTTTGGTACCCAGAGCACAACACCTTAACCACTCGGCCATCCCCGCCCCGTGGTGCAGCAGGGATGGAAGATGCTGACCTGACCTGTGCTGCAACAGGTATGGAGGAGACTTGCCTGACCTGTGCTACAGCAGGTACGGAGAAGACCCACCTGGCCTGTTCTGCAGCATGGGTGGAGGAGAGACTGACCTGTGCTGCAGGAGTGACTGGGAGACTGACCAAACCTGTGCTGCGGCAGAGATGGAGGAGCCTGATCGGCACGGCTGTATGGTGCTTGAGGCGGTGGACGGTGCACCGGAATTGGTCGTGTCGTCCGGGCTGCGTGATATGCAGGACGAGCCAATGCTCCGCTGCCTGGTGTGCGGCGTCCAGCTGCCGTCCAGTGTTCTCTCCTGGAACATACACAACACCTACACCAAGGAGACCAGTCTGACCATGTACAACAGGTGCGGGCTGCGCGCAGCACTGGAGTCGTGGTCATTTCAGGTCCTTGTGCCCAGCACTGGCGTCATGGTCAGTTCAGGTCCGTGTCATACCCAGTACGGGAATCATGGTCAGTTCAGATCCGTGTCGTGCTCGGTTCTGGACTCATGGCCAGGGTTGGATTAGTGCTTTGTAATCCTGGATGGGGGGTGGGGGATTTTTGGAATAATAAAAGATGGAGAGGATACTTTTCTTCAAACTTGTGACATCAGAATTTCGGCTTGCACCTTTCAGTGAATCTTGAACACATGGTATGTGAACACATGGATCACATGGCAGGTCCCTGTCAAACAGTGCCATTTGACGTTCAAATGAAACAAAAATGGGAGAACATCCTCTGGAGAGGATTATGTTCTGGATGTCAAATATTCAGGAACAGCCTATTTATCCTCTGGCCGGTTAAGATCCGCGTCGTTACTAGTGCGGGGATGTTCATTTCAGGTATGTGTCATGCTCAGTACGCTACGGTCTGTACGGGAGTAGTGGCCAGTACGGGAGTCGTAGTCAGTTCAGGTCTATGTCGTGCCCAGTATGGTACGGTCAGTACAGGAGTAGTGTCCAGTACAGGAGTCGTGGACAGTTCAGTTCAGGTCCGTGTCGTGCCAAGTACTGGAGTCAGTTCAGGTTCGTATCGTGCCGAGCACTGGAGTCGTGGTCAGTTCAGGGTTCAGGTCCGTGTCATGCCCAACACGAGTCAAGGTCAGTTCAGGTCCGTGTCGTGCTAAGTACTGGTGTCAGTTCAGGTTCGTATTGTGCCCAGCACTGGAGTGGTGGTCAGTTCAGGTCCGTGTCATGGGTCGTATCCAGTGTGGCACGGTCAGTACGGTACTGGTGACATGCAATTTTTGGCATATGAGGATTTCAGACTCTTATAGTCACTGTTACAGACTGGCACTACGCTGTCGGTGATCCTCACCGAGGTCACTGCTACAGGCTGATGTTGCCTAGTCTGTTGGTGATCCTCACCGAGGTCACTGCTACAGGCTGATGTTGCCTAGTCTGTTGGTGATCCTCACCGAGGTCACTGCTACAGACTGATGTTGCCTAGTCTGTCGGAGATTCTCACCGGAGTCACTGTTGGGTACTGATGCTGACTAGACTTCGGTGATCCTCACCAGAGTCACCGTTGGGTACTGATGCTGACTAGACTTCGGTGATCCTCACCAGAGTCAGTGTTGGGCACTGATATTGATTAGGCTGTTGGTGATCCTCATCAGAGTCACTTTTACATGCTGATACTGATTAGGCTGTTGGTGATCCTCACCCGAGTCATTGCTACAGGTTGTGATGTTGGTTATACTCTCAGTTATTCTGGCCATACTGTGTATTGAAAGTGTCTTGAAATTGCCAAATGTAAGTGGGAAGAACACCACGTAGAGACTTATGTATGACCTGAAACGGAGTTTTGGCTTCATGAATCTGTTTCCATGAAGCGTGACAGTATCGAAATGCTATACTTAAGGCCAATTTTGTGACATGCTATTTGAACTTGAATATCATGAACAATTGGTAATTTTGTTTTTGTTTCAACGTCCTTTTATACTTATCATATTCTTGACTTTTTGAACATTCACCTGTCGCTACTCTTCGCCCGCGACCAATCGGCGTGAGAGATTGGCGACGCTATATGACTCAACGGTCGACGTGTCGTAAAACCAATAACCAACCGACTTTTTGAACATTATGCCAGTCTTTGGCGCCTTGGTCCAATACCATCAACTCTAAGAAAATAATTTCAGGACATTAGACGATTGTTGCATACAGTGATACCAACTGCGCTGTCGGTGATCCTGTACGGCGCCTCTGTTGCGGATTGTCGATGATCCTGAACAGGGCCTTTGCTGCTGACTGTCGGTGATTCTGTGCGGCGTCCCTGTTGCAGGCTGTCTGTGATCCTGAACGCCGAGGTTGACGCGTGCGGTGAGCTGATCTGCGGGCCGTGCGCGCGCCTGGTCAACTTCGTCGACGAATTCGACCACAAGGTGCGCAGCGCCGAGGCTGACCTGCGGCTCAAGTTCCAGTGTAGGCGAAAGGTGACCGCCTCGAATACGGCTGGCGACTCGGCCATGACGACTGGCCACTGCCTCTCCACCATCTCAGACCCGGTGGGTACCACCGAGAGATAGTGGCTCCCACTGACAGATGGTGGCTACCATCGGTAGATGGTGGCTACCACTGGCAGATGGATACTACCTGGAGATGATGGATACCACTGGCAGATGGTGGATCCTGGAGATGGTAGGTATCACAAAGAGATGGTGGGTGTCATCAAGAGACTAGAGTACCACTGGCAGGCAGTGGGTGCCACCGAGAGACAGGGTATCACCGACAGGCAGTGGGTGCCACCGGCAGGCAGTGAGTACCACCGAGAGACAGAGTACCGCCGGCAGGTAGTGAGTACTACCGAGAGACAGGGTATCACCGACAGGCAGTGGGTGCCGCCGGGAGGCAGTGAGTACCACCGAGAGACAGGGTGCCACCGGCAGGCAGTGAGTACCACCGAGAGACAGAGTGCCACTGGCAGGTAGTGAGTACCACCGAGAGACAGAATACCGCCGGCAGGCAGTGAGTGCCACCGAGAGACAGGGTGCCACCGGCAGGTAGTGAGTACTACCGAGAGACCGGGTACCACGGACAGGCAGTGGATGCCACCAATAGATGATGCTATGGTACCATCGAGAGACGGGGAATACCACGGGTCACGGAGGAACAGCGGGTGCCATCAAGGGATGGTGGGTACCGCCGAGGGGCAGTGAGTACCACTGGAAGACGGTGTGTACCACCGGAAGACAGGATATCACCGGTAGATGGTGGGTACCACCGATACACGGGGGGTACCACGAAGAGATGGTAGGTACCACCGGGTGACATAAGGTACCACGAGGAAATGGTGGGTACCACCGGGGTACAGTAGGTACCATCAGTTGATGGTGGGTACCGCCAGGAGATGGTAGGCACCACTGAGAGACCTGGGTAATACTGGGATATGTGGGTGCCACCGGAAAACAGCGGTGTTAATGGAAGACGGTAAGTGCCGCCGGGAGACTGAATGCCGTCTTGGGATCACCCACCCATTCGCTAACCTGGTGGCTGCCATCGAGTGCAGTTGTGTGCTTCCGGGGACGAGTGGTCTAGGGGTAAGATGCTCGTCTCGCAATCGAAAGATTGTGGGTTCGAATCTCACCTGTCGCTACTCTTCGCCCGCGACCAATCGGCGTGAGAGATTAGCGACGCTATATGACTCAACGGTCGACGTGTCGTAAAACCAATAACCAACCAACAAAAAGTTGTGTGCTTCCGGGATGCCGTGGGTGAGACCAGTTTCACCCCGCCATTCGATGTGTTCAGTGAATGCTCATCCTGGAGCGGATTTAACGCCCTCTTTGCAAGCGCTCTGATGATAATCAGATAGGACAATTCGGCTTATAGAGGATCCTATAGACGGTGGAAATAGTTTCCGAAGCTTTGACAGCATATTTCCTAGTATGCACCTTGGGTTTATGCATGACATCACGTGTAACTTCGAGGTTCTCACATCCCAAGGGCAATGCAAATTTGCGTGGGTCTGATCTTGGGCTGTGATGCAGCTTTACGCCATTGAGCACTTATTTTTCCTGCGCGTGTGCTGTTACACTTTAAGCAAGCGATGAGGTAACACAAAATTGCGATTTCATGGAACAAAGTTAATTATGGACTATGATGTCCTTCGTCTTTACGATTTTCTGATGTGTTGACTGTTGGTATCCTCTATATGTAGCATACCAACTTATTTTTCTCATACCATTTTATCGAGTAGTCAACATTGGGTTCTCGCAGACTTAGCGTAGCTTAACTTAGCCTTGGCTTAGCCTTATATTTATAACAGGGAGAGGGGAAAGCAGGGCTATGATCCACAAGAACATGAAACTTGAACCGGTAACCATAGAGCGTTACGCGGTAAGACCGACTTAAGAAGTGCCATCCCCCAACTATGTCGTACATTCCTGCGCCCTTGTTTTTCAAACACAGTTTTGGTTTATCTAAAGAACATCCTTGTGATCTGTGATCCTGCTTAACAGGTGGATCTGGTGGCGGCAGACTGGAGTGTTGTGCGAGTGTTGAATCTGGGACCTTTGGTAACCAGTGCTAACACCTTAACCACTCGGCCATCCCTGTCCCAAACTGGACCCTCCACCGATCCGAGGTGACCCTGTTGAACAGGTGGACAGGACCCTGGCCCTAACCCGATGTGACCCTGCTGGACAGGTGGATAGGACCCTGACCCTGACCCGAGGTGACCCTGCTGGACAGGTGGACAGGACCCTGACCCTAACCCGATGTGACCCTGCTGGACAGGTGGATAGGACCCTGACCCTGACCCGATGTGACCCTGCTGAACAGGTGGATCTGCGGACAACAGACTGGACCCTCCCCTGACTCGAGGTGATCCTGCTGGACAGGTAGATGACGGGACAGCAGACTGGACCCTCCCCTGACTCGAGGTGATCCTGCTGGACAGGTAGATGACGGGACAGCAGACTCGCCGCTGCAGCAGGACACGCTAGCATCCGATGACGAGTCGGCCTCGCCCGTGACGGCGCCGAAGTGGGATGGAACTGAGCAACCAAAGGTCAAGTTCCCCTGCAGTGTCTGTGCCAAGTCTTTCACCACCGAGTATGGTCTTTCCATCCACCAACGAGTGCACTAGTAAGTAATGCATACACGGATAACGTGTGGTAAATCGACCGTCTCAAGGTTCAAACGAAATAGCCTCCTGCTTGAAGTTGTCCAACACAAAGATCATAAAAAAGTTGCTGTTTGCATCTTGCTTAAGTACAATACTGCCAGCATTATATTTCGGAAAGCTTTGCTCTCAACCGCGGTTTTGCCGTTGTATGGTTCCTAACGTGTTAGTTAGTTATTTTAGTTTTAGGGCGCTTTGACTACTGAGGTCATTTTGCGCCAATTCCTAAACGTGTTGAGATCCGTATATTAACACCTTGTCGATATTCGGACTGCAGTCCTGCGGACTTGTCGGCGACAGGTCAAGTGTTTAATCTTCTTGTCAATTTATAATTTTTTGTTCTTCATTGTTGCATTAATATGTGCCTGTACTAACAAATGGACTATTGATCAATGTCGCCGCCTTTATCCCCTTATCTAGTGAAAACTAAGGCATTCTACACACTACCCTGCCAAGTCCTGCTAATCATTTTATTAATAGACCTATGTTCAGACTTACTATGATCTCCACTCTCCCGGTCTGCACTGTTGTAATGTTCGTTGAAACATTTAGAACTCTTGTAAGCCCTCCCCACCCAGTGCGACATACCCCAGCCGGCATTAACGCTTGAACTACTTGAACCCATTCGGGAACACTATACTTTTGTCGCCATGCTACAAAATTGGCATCTGCCCTCCTCCCCCCCCCCCCCCTCGCCCCCGACAGAACTCTCAGTCAGCGCTATAGCGTTCGCCTGTTTTCCGCCAGTGATGCCAAGAGTAACGTGTGCGAGCACTGCAGCAAGGTGTACGCCACGCGCGCCAAACTGATGAAGCACGTGCGCACGCACACTGCCGAGCGCAAGTTCCAGTGCGGCGAGTGCGGGAAACTGTTCCGCACCCAGGACCAGGTGACGGTGCACACAAAGTTCCACAGCGGAGAACGGGCGCACATTTGCTCCTACTGTCAGAAGGGGTACGTCTGTGCGCGAGTCCCGACTTGATATACTTGTGATTGGAAAACCCTCGGGCCTGGCGGACCCGTTACCAGTGACTCCATTATGTCTCCGCAGCTCATCAGCATATCCACAATCTCGTCCATCTCTCTTCTACGAAATACTTCTGACTTCATTGTGACGTTCATAGTCTGTTTATTGTGACAATTGTCACATCCGCTCGCCAATTGTTCGCTACATGCACATTCCTTTGTGTATGCTGACCCATGCTGAGTTTTGAGGAATTAAATGTAGATGTATTTTTGGCGGCGTCTGATACGTTATTTTGACGCCAATTAGCATGCAGTTTGTTGTGCCTTCTCAAGTGGGATGGTCGGTTAATACATGGCCACCAGTGCTTATATTAATGCCTGGCTGTGGTAGAGTTTTGACGGTTTGATTGTGCGAAGGTGTGGTATGAGAGCCTTCTGCTCTTGGTCTTCACATGGTCCGAGGCCTTCTGACCACCGTTTTCGGTTTATCTCGGCGCACCCCTTTGCTGCCGTGATCCACTCATCGTACCTCTGTTCCATGCCATGTCACAGTACAGCCCTTCACTGCCGTGATCAACTCGCCCTACCTCTCTTCGGTGCCATGTCCCAGTCACAGTGCCACACCTCACTGTCATGTCCTAGTCACTGTACCACCCTTCACTGCCGTGGTGTCCCGGTCACTGTACCGCCCATCATTGCCGTGGTGTCCCAGTCACAACCGCCCATCACTGCCGTGTCCTTGTTACTGCACGACCCTTCACTGCCGTATCCCGGTCACTGTACCGCTCTTCACTGCCGTGGTGTCCCGGTCACTGTATCGTTCTTCACTGCCTTGATGTCCCAGTCACTGCACGACCCTCCACTGCCGTGTCCGGGTGTACCCGTCACTCTACTGCCCTTCATTGCCGTGGTATCCCGGTTACTGTACCACCCTTCACTGCCGCGGTGTCCGGGTCACTGTACCACACTTAACTGCCGTGGTGTCCGGGTCACCGTGCCGCCCTTCACTACCGTGTCCCGGTCACTGCATTTCACTGCCGTGGTGTTCCAGTCACTGCAATGCATATCGCAACCCCGTACCTGGTCACTGTACTTCGCCTAGCTTATCGCTATCTTGTAGTCAATCACGTTTTCTGGCCGTGCCTTTCACTGCTATATCCCAGACGGTCATGGGCGGTATCCCTGTCATCCCCTGGCCACCGTATCCAGTTGTTCCAATCGCCAATGAGTGCTAATCGTAGCACGCCATGAACGTAGGAGCAGATGACGGCACGGGGAACTCCGCTCCGGCGGGGGGCAGGAGCACGCTCCCCAAAATGGAATTCCGAAGTTAGCATTGTATCTATTGGCATGCGTGGTGTATGGAAAGAATTGATTGGAATCAGTCTCATCTGCACCCCATTATATGGTCTCGTCTGCACTCCACCGGAAAATACCCACCCTCAGATGGGTATTTGCCGGGAGATTGTTGATCTCGGTTGTAGTCCTGACGACCGACATGCCCCTATCTGCTGTGTGTCGGCCTGACCTTTTCATTCTGTGGCTGGCCCAGCCACAGACCATGTTCGCCTTAGCTATGTCCCTCTCCCTGCCATTGTACCAGCTAAATACTCGTGACGTATCTTTCCTGCCGGCCACCGCGTCTGCTATACACATTCACATTGGTGAGCAAAATGGCCGGAGCAGTTGACACATCCTAAAGTCCAACTGACGGACTGATGAACCGACCGACCGGCTAACGAGCTAACTAACTGACTCCTCACCTCCCTGCCACCGCGGTTGCTAAACCCGTATTGGCTGTCACCCCCTCCCATCTCCGCCACCGAGTCTGCTAAGCACCATCGATGTCGTGTCTCCCCCTTCCTACCACCGTGTCCGCTAAACACGGTTTCAGCCATGACCCCCTACCTCTTGGTCACTGATTGCTAAACCTGGTAGTGACCATGACCCCAATCTCTCACGTCGATTGGTCGCGGGCGAAGAGTAGCGACAGGTGAGACTCGAACCCACAACCTTTCGATTGTGAGACGAGCATCTTACCCCTAGACCACTCGTCCCCTGCTGTTCCAGATTCGTACAGCTCGGTGATTTGAACAAACACATTCGCATCCACTCTGGCGAGAAGCCATTTTCCTGTGTTGAATGCGGCAAGTCGTTCAAACGCTCCGACGAGTTGAAGGCAAGTACACCGTCTCCGACCCCGAGCTGGCCTCTGTAATGCTCACATTATGGACGATGTGTATTTACAAGAAGTTCAAATTTCCAGTGATCTAATAGATAAACATCGGTTGATTTTAATAGCTCTAGGTCTGCAAGCACCCCAGTGGTGTTATGCAGTATAATTTACACGTGTTTGTTTCGACAGCGCAGACCCAACAAGTGTCTTGGTAGGTTGACGCCGCCAGCGTTTGTAGGGGAACCCCTGTGCCATGCGTTGCCAACATCAGTCGTCGCGCGTTACACCATTCTGAATATGCGTATCTGGCGTCGGCTGTAAGACTGAGACCACTCTTAATGCATGCGTCGGGCACACCAACATGATGCATGTATCCAGTACGCAGGCATGCTGCTCAATGTCGGCACGTATCTCTGGTGCCGCCGTCGGTACAAAGCGTACTGTATGTCTCCAGTACACAGTGTTCTGGTATGGTCATGTTCTCGGTACACTATCCCGACACGGTCCTGTCTCCGGTCCACAATTGTGGGTAATATTACGAAACGCGTTCCCCGTGCTTATCTGTTAGCCCGAGATGATCAGTGTTGATCCCTGCCGTCAGCTTCCGACTTATTCTTCTAATTCCAATAGTCCCTGTCTTATCGGAATCACTGGTTCAGTATCTGATACTCATGAACTGTACAGATGTTGAGCGCATCTCCAGTTTCCGTCGCTGGCTCAAATCTGCCAAACTGGTATCTGGGACATTCATCCCTTTATTTCTGTGGAACAACCACTTGGGATACCGTATTTTTGCCCCGTTGCCTTGCATTGCGTGACATATCCTGCATTGCGTGCCAAAGGCATGTGTTGACCATGTAATAGTGTTGCGTGGCAACCCTGTAATGATGGTGTAGTGTTGCGCGACGGTTTCTGGCCGTGTGATGGTTCGGTGATGGCGGTGCACTGATGTGCCGTGCAGAACCACCAACGCTTCCACACTGGCGAGCGGCCGTTCAACTGCGAATACTGCGGCAAAATGTTCACGCAAAGCGGCGACCTGCGGCGACACCGCCGCATCCACACGGGAGAGGTGCCCTACTCCTGCCAGGTACGGACCAGCAGCTGCTCCTCGATGGCTACCGATCACGAGATCTGATCGTGTCGGCTTCGGACCGGCACCTGTTTCTAGATGAGCACGAACCATGAGAGCAGATGCTGCCAGGCGCGGACCACGAGAACTGATGCTGCTCGGTACGGACCAGGAACTGTCATGGATTGGTACGGACCACGAGAGCTGGTACTGCCAGGTACGCGCCAGCAGCTGTTTCTGGATCGGTACGGACAGTGTTGGATTTTGCATTTCTCAGTCTTGGATTTCGAATGTATAATCCTTGAGCTCATGCAATTATGGAGCGTAGAATGTCTGGTAAGCGTGGGGTGCATGCATTTTACCAAGACTCATGTGTGTTGTGCTGGAACAGTCGTAAATATACTGTGCCATTGGCCAGAATTAATGCATTTCATCATGATTGATTTTCCACCATGTTTTATATATATTTGAACTTAAGGCACATAGGTATATTGCTATGATAAAAAGTGATTATTGCAGTGTAATGTTCCACAAGACAAGTTTTGCACATTTGACCTCCATGAAGCAAACAATGGGGTTAAGTTTGGTTAGGCTAGGTTAGGTTAGGCTTTTCTTTTAAGTTGGAAGGATTTTCAAATTTGTTTTTGTGAAATTTTTCACAACAAAGTAGATTTTGTCTTCTTCAAAAGCAGATCAAGCCAGGGTATGTTTTGAATTTTAAAACTTGAAACAAAGGAATTGCTGGAAAATTTTCGTTTTCCAAATAATTATTTTTCTTCCATAGAAGGTTAGGCTAGGTTGGGTTTGTAATGTAATATTATGTTATGTTAGGTTATGTTACATTTTTCTTTCTTTGGAGCATTAGGCTTCTTTTGTATTCTATATTACCCAATTCCAACCCATTTTTGGTGTTATTTTTCCTGCCAGGTGAAAAGGATGTATTTGCACATGAAATGAGTGGGCGCATCATGTTCACTACGTTCATCAACATTGCATGAAAGAAAGATACTCCAATAATTCAAAAAATACCCTAAACTGCAAATTTACTGATAAAACAAATTTATAATGAACAAGCACCATGCCTTTCACTTCAGGAACTACAAAACAAATATCCTTCATAGAAAATATCCTACATTAGTCTCCAACCCAATGGTTATGAACAATGCCCATGACGTGGTTGGATGAAAAACAAACTGCCATCAAATGATCTACCATGGTCGATGCGCCCTAAAACCTTAAAACGGATGTAGGCTGCCAAAAATATTGTTGATACCAATTTGAAAATTGAATTCGTTCATTCCATGCATCATCATAGACCTAATGCACAATTTATAAATTATTGATGTTGCATTGCCGACACGAAAAGTGGACAAAGTTCCACCCGTGACTAGCATGCTCCAACCGTTGCCCATCCTAAGCCGGCATCAAAATCAATCAGCCATATTCGCCGCAATAACATCGGCAGAACGAGAAAAAGCAATTCCTACAAGTATTATAGACGATGGGAGTCACAGACGATAATAATGCAGCATCTGCCAATTATCGTTCCTACAGCAATCGCTCTCTTCTCCAAACGAAAACCGGAGAAGAACGAATACAGAAAACAACAACAATGGCTTCCTTCCGCCAGGTTTCGCACTTCGGCCGTCAGGACGACTGTCAAGGCCGTCAGCGGCTTGTGCTCGATTGTCGCAAAAACGACGCAATCGAGACGAGCTGCTCTTTTACATTTGGCAACACTGATTTCATCACATTGGCTGGGTTCAAATCACAAAGCCAACAAGCAGCATTATATATAATTATTATAGCAGCATAGAAGCAGCATTATATATAATTATTATAGCAGCATAGCAGCAGTATTATATATAATTATTATAGCAGCATAGCAGCAGTATTATATAACAAGCATTATTTATTGCCTACTGTCCACTGGAGTTGACCAAAAGAAACTAAAAAGCAATTGACCAGCATTCGGTTGGTTATTGGCTTTTTACGACATGTCGACTATTGAGTCATATAGCGTCGCCAATCTCTCACGCCGATTGGTCGCGGGCGAAGAGTAGCGACAAGTGAGACTCGAACCCACAATCTTTCGATTGTGAGACGAGCATCTTACCCCTAGACCACTCATCCCCTTGACCAGCATTCATTTTCAAGTGTATTAGAACAGCACAGCTAAATTTCCATTTTCCCGGAGTGGGAGAAACTAGTTGTGTGAGTGGTACATAAACACTATGATTGCCACAAGTGTATCTTATTCTGAAGCAATGCAAGTCATGGAGTTGAAAAACACTGAAATTTCTGGTTATGTGGTGGTCCATTTTGTTGCAAAATCTTAGCAGATATTGAAACACGTTTTGGAGCCATTTAGGCCATTTTCATGCTTAAAATCCATTTCACATCTTTTACTTCTATTGATTGGGGTTGCTCCAGAATGTAAAAATGAACAGTTTGTAAGCGTGAGTTGTGTGATGGGATATAGTTGGACAATTCAAGTAGCAGGAAGTCAAACTACTAATTGATCTCATGTAGTGTCGATCAACATAGGAAATGAGGTTCAATCGAGGGTTGTTGAAATTGAATGTCTCTCATTGTTGTAAACTTCAGTGTCAAAGCATACATCTAGGCAGCTATAATGACGTATTAACATCTAGCTTGATGTTGAGAAGTGTGGGCAGCCATAGCAACATTGTGATTCCTTATATTTTGCATGTGTGCACCTCTGAGGGTGTGCATGCATCCAGTGGTGCACCTAGGAAAACTATATTCACAGATGTTTTCTTAATGTGTGGTCCTGGGGTGGACGAACCTTTCTGGTTGTTTTATTTTGTTTTGAGAAGATCTCGTTTTTAAGACGGTAATTTTTTTTCCTCAGAAATAAGGGATTGATAATTTTCAGTGCACCCATACATAAACTCACAAGCATCGTTTGTGCTCTTATGAATTGTTTCAGAAAATTGTTAGGTGCACCCCATCCCATCCCCCACTGAACTCGATTATATGGCTTGTTATCCTTCGGACTTCCTGAACATTCGTATGTCATGGCAAACATGATTTGTGCCCACCAATATGCTGGGGGAAATGATTGTCTCTGTGCTTTGCCAGTTGTGTAGGGGCTACTCTAGTTCTCTTGGTCCGTTCTTGACCTCGCATTCTTCCGAACTCTACCGGTCCGAGCATTTTCGCAAATGGAGAATGTACACATGAAGGCATGGCGGTTTATTGATTCACTATGCCAGACAACTATACGCCACCTGCACCATTACATTCAGCATATACAATGGTATTAAGGTTGTATGCAGGCTGCAGAGTGATCCAGACTTCAGCATCTGTTGTCATCTGTTGTGCATGCTAGCAAGCTGGCATTCTTCCAGTCTTGCTGGAATTTCATTTTCTGTTCCACTCCCGCATCATCTTGGAATGCTATTGCAGCTCTTATGATCACCTGAAATAACAGATTTGCATTATCCTCAATGATGTTGCCAAGTTGCTGCAGCAAGGACACAAATATGGCCAGACAAGATGAAGCGCACCAGCATTAGAAGTGGATCACATTATCAACCATAGGTCACCATATGCTATAGGCCCTTGAAGCATGCTGCTCCCTCTGCTTCATCACAATTATTACTGTTGGAATTATTGGAATTCAGTAATGTCACAATTATTATTATGACATCCAGTTGGGATTGCTGGTTAAGCAAGGCTCTTCATGGCAACTGGCAATGTAAGGAGTGCATTTTTTTGGGGAGTGTATTATTCTCTTGGTGGCCAAAGTTCCAAAAAAGGCCGTATTTCCAACGCTGGATACGGATCACGAGGTCTGACCCTGCCAAGTCTGGACCAGCAACTGTTCCTGAACAAGCACTAATCATGAGAGCCGATCCTGCCAGATTCTGACTAGCAACTGTTTCTGGATTACTGTCATTGTATAATAAAACGTGACCATTTTACTTCATCGTACCTTCATTCGATGAGGTCATTTGCATCCGAGATGGGTAGGTTAAAACTTCATAGTTCTGACTCAAGGACCATGTTTTAAAGCGATCGTCTAGTCTTCTCGAAACGATATGTCCGTCTGTGCCCAGCTGCGATATAGCAACCAGTGTGACAGCTACGTGGTCAGTGACGGTGTGCCAACCGGTGTGACAGCTACGTGGTCAGTGACGGTGTGCCAACCCCAGTGTGACAGCTACGTGGTCAGTGACGGTGTGCCAACCAGTGTGACAGCTACGTGGTCAGTGACGGTGTGCCAACCGAGTGTGACAGTTACGTGGTCAGTGACGGTGTGCCAACCAGTGTGACAGCTACGTGGTCAGTGACGGTGTGCCAACCAGTGTGACAGCTACGTGGTCAGTGACGGTGTGCCAACCCCAGTGTGACAGCTACGTGGTCAGTGACGGTGTGCCAACCAGTGTGACAGCTACGTGGTCAGTGACGGTGTGCAACCAGTGTGACAGCTTACGTGGTCAGTGACGGTGTGCCAACCAGTGTGACAGCTACGTGGTCAGTGACGGTGTGCCAACCAGTGTGACAGCTACGTGGTCAGTGACGGTGTGCCAACCCCAGTGTGACAGCTACGTGGTCAGTGACGGTGTGCCAACCCCAGTGTGACAGCTACGTGGTCAGTGACGGTGTGCCAACCAGTGTGACAGCTACGTGGTCAGTGACGGTGTGCCAACCAGTGTGACAGCTACGTGGTCAGTGACGGTGTGCCAACCAGTGTGACAGCTACGTGGTCAGTGACGGTGTGCCAACCAGTGTGACAGCTACGTGGTCAGTGACGGTGTGCCAACCCAGTGTGACAGCTACGTGGTCAGTGACGGTGTGCAACCAGTGTGACAGCTACGTGGTCAGTGACGGTGTGCCAACCAGTGTGACAGCTACGTGGTCAGTGACGGTGTGCCAACCGGTGTGACAGTTACGTGGTCAGTGACGGTGTGCCAACCAGTGTGACAGCTACGTGGTCAGTGACGGTGTGCCAACCAGTGTGACAGCTACGTGGTCAGTGACGGTGTGCCAACCCCAGTGTGACAGCTACGTGGTCAGTGACGGTGTGCCAACCCCAGTGTGACAGCTACGTGGTCAGTGACGGTGTGCCAACCGGTGTGACAGTTACGTGGTCAGTGACGGTGTGCCAACCAGTGTGACAGCTACGTGGTCAGTGACGGTGTGCCAACCCCAGTGTGACAGCTACGTGGTCAGTGACGGTGTGCCAACCAGTGTGACAGCTACGTGGTCAGTGACGGTGTGCCAACCAGTGTGACAGCTACGTGGTCAGTGACGGTGTGCCAACCAGTGTGACAGCTACGTGGTCAGTGACGGTGTGCCAACCAGTGTGACAGCTACGTGGTCAGTGACGGTGTGCCAACCAGTGTGACAGCTACGTGGTCAGTGACGGTGTGCCAACCAGTGTGACAGCTACGTGGTCAGTGACGGTGTGCAACCAGTGTGACAGCTACGTGGTCAGTGACGGTGTGCCAACCAGTGTGACAGCTACGTGGTCAGTGACGGTGTGCCAACCGGTGTGACAGTTACGTGGTCAGTGACGGTGTGCCAACCAGTGTGACAGCTACGTGGTCAGTGACGGTGTGCCAACCAGTGTGACAGCTACGTGGTCAGTGACGGTGTGCCAACCCCAGTGTGACAGCTACGTGGTCAGTGACGGTGTGCCAACCCCAGTGTGACAGCTACGTGGTCAGTGACGGTGTGCCAACCGGTGTGACAGTTACGTGGTCAGTGACGGTGTGCCAACCAGTGTGACAGCTACGTGGTCAGTGACGGTGTGCCAACCAGTGTGACAGCTACGTGGTCAGTGACGGTGTGCCAACCCCAGTGTGACAGCTACGTGGTCAGTGACGGTGTGCCAACCCCAGTGTGACAGCTACGTGGTCAGTGACGGTGTGCCAACCAGTGTGACAGCTACGTGGTCAGTGACGGTGTGCCAACCAGTGTGACAGCTACGTGGTCAGTGACGGTGTGCCAACCCCAGTGTGACAGCTACGTGGTCAGTGACGGTGTGCCAACCCCAGTGTGACAGCTACGTGGTCAGTGACGGTGTGCAACCAGTGTGACAGTTACGTGGCCATTGCCGGTGGGTCTGTCAGTGTGACAGCTACGTGGTTAGTGACGGTGTGCCAACCAGTGTGACAGCTACGTGGTCAGTGACGGTGTGCCAACCAGTGTGACAGCTACGTGGTCAGTGACGGTGTGCCAACCCCAGTGTGACAGCTACGTGGTCAGTGACGGTGTGCCAACCCCAGTGTGACAGCTACGTGGTCAGTGACGGTGTGCAACCAGTGTGACAGTTACGTGGCCATTGCCGGTGGGTCTGTCAGTGTGACAGCTACGTGGTCAGTGACGGTGTGCCAACCAGTGTGACAGCTACGTGGCCATTGCCGGTGGGTCTGTCAGTGTGACAGCTACGTGGTTAGTGACGGTGTGCCAACCAGTGTGACAGTTACGTGGCCATTGCCGGTGGGTCTGTCAGTGTGACAGCTACGTGGCCAGTGACGGTGTGCCAACCAGTGTGACAGTTACGTGGCCATTGCCGGTGGGTCTGTCAGTGTGACAGCTACGTGGTTAGTGACGGTGTGCCAACCAGTGTGACAGTTACGTGGCCATTGCCGGTGGGTCTGTCAGTGTGACAGCTACGTGGCCAGTGACGGTGTGCCAACCAGTGTGACAGCTACGTGGTCAGTGACGGTGTGCCAACCAGTGTGACAGCTACGTGGTCAGTGACGGTGTGCAACCAGTGTGACAGCTACGTGGTCAGTGACGGTGTGCAACCAGTGTGACAGCTACGTGGTCAGTGACGGTGTGCAACCAGTGTGACAGCTACGTGGTCAGTGACGGTGTGCAACCAGTGGACAGCTACGTGGTCAGTGACGGTGTGCAACCAGTGTGACAGCTACGTGGTCAGTGACGGTGTGCAACCAGTGTGACAGCTACGTGGTCAGTGACGGTGTGCAACCAGTGTGACAGCTACGTGGTCAGTGACGGTGTGCCAACCAGTGTGACAGCTACGTGGTCAGTGACGGTGTGCCAACCCCAGTGTGACAGCTACGTGGTCAGTGACGGTATGCCAACCAGTGTGACAGTTACGTGGCCATTGCCGGTGGGTCTGTCAGTGTGACAGCTACGTGGCCAGTGACGGTGTGCCAACCAGTGTGACAGTTACGTGGCCATTGCCGGTGGGTCTGTCAGTGTGACAGCTACGTGGCCAGTGACGGTGTGCCAACCAGTGTGACAGTTACGTGGCCATTGCCGGTGGGTCTGTCAGTGTGACAGCTACGTGGTCAGTGACGGTGTGCCAACCAGTGTGACAGTTGCGTGGCCATTGCCGGTGGGTCTGTCAGTGTGACAGCTACAGTTACAGTCTATGCTATAGCTATAGTCTATGCTACAGTTACATGGTGTATCTGGTGTATCTGTTCGCATGACAGTCCATGGCCAGGGTGACCGACTGTGTCCGTCTGTGGCCGGAGTGACGGTACATCTGTTCGCATGACAGTTCGTTGCCGGAGTGACGGTGTATCTGCTTGTGTGACGGTCCGTGGTCGGGGTGACTGTATTTCTGTGACGGTCCGTAGTCGGGGTGACGGTGTGTCTGTCTCTGTGACGGTCCGTGGCCGGAGTAACTATGTGTCTGTCTGTGTGACAGACCCACAATCACACCGGCCACGGACCGTCACAGAGACAGACACACACACCGTCATTCCGGCCACTGACTGTCACACAGACAGACCGTCACTCTGGCCAAGGACTGTCTTTGCGGCAGTCCGTCGCCGGAGTGGCGGCGTGTGTTACGTGCGTGTGGCGGCGTGTGGAGTTACGTGACAGTCCGTCGCCGGAGTGACGGCGTGTCCATTTATGTGACAGTCTGTTGCCGGAGTGACCATGTTTCTATTTGTGTGACAGTTCTGCGGCGCTCGGTTCCGACGCACAGACCAGCTGCGGGCCCACGTCGGCATCCACACGGGCGAGAAGGGCCACGTGTGCGGCGTCTGCAGCCGCGGCTTCGCCACCGAAGAGCTGCTCACCAAGCACACGGTGTCACACACGGGCGTGCGGCCCCACGCCTGCCCGCACGACGGCTGCACCAAGTCGTTCTTCCAGCCGGCCGAGCTGGCCAAGCACCAGCTAGTGCACAGCGGCCTCAAGCCGCACGCCTGCCAGTTCTGCGCCAAACGCTTCATGCGCGAGGACTCGCTCAAGGTGCACCAGCGCGTGCACACAGGCGAGCGGCCCTACTGCTGCGAGGACTGCGGCCGCATGTTCATCTCGCAGAGCTACCTCAACTCGCACCGGCGCATCATGCACACCAACGACAAGCCGCACCGCTGCCTCACGTGCGGCAAGTGCTTCCTGACGCGCACCCTGCTGGCGGTGCACACGCGCTACCACACGGGCGAGCGGCCCTACCAGTGCCAGCTGTGTCACAAGGCGTACGTGCAGCAGGGCGACCTGCAGAACCACCTGCGCACGCACACGGGCGAGCGGCCCTACCCGTGCAAACAGTGCGGCAAGGCGTTCACGTCGCGCTCGCAGATGGCGGCGCATCGGCGGCGCGTGCACGCTTCGGACCGGCCGTACCCGTGCGAACAGTGCGGCAAGTGTTTCTGCCAGCTGTCGGAGCTGCGCGCCCACGAGCGCGTCCACGCCGGCGCGCGGCCGTTCGACTGCGGGCTCTGCGGCAAGACGTTCAGCCAGCAGGACTGCCTGCGCAAACACCAGGCGACTCATACGGGCTCGGCTGCCGCTGCTGCTGCCGTTGCTGCAGCCGCCGCAGCTGCCGCCGCGGAGCCCATGGTGGAGCTGTTTGTGATGGACCTGCCGTCCGGCGCCGACGGCGAACAGCAGCTGCTGCCGCTGCAGCTGCCGGCCGACCAGGAGCTGCAGCGGCAGCTGGTCACGGTGCCGACCGCCCAGCTGCACCCAGCCGAGGTGCAGCTGGGGCCGCATTGACCGCTCCGTCTCCCACGCCGACACACAGGCGATTTGACGTGGAAGCTGGCACCGATCAGGGCTCGCAAGCTACACTCTCAAGCTTACCACTCCGCTATCATTTTCCATTCCGAGTGCAGCATATTGTATTCGCTGCCTGGTGGCGGAGATCCCGTCGGAACGTTGTTATGTTTGTTACACTTATTTGGACTGTTCGTAGTTCTTTATAGGCTAATACATTTTACACTGATGTCCTTCAATGCCGGTGTTTTACATCAATCG
Organism: Ashinkailepas kermadecensis; assembly: GCA_034440615.1. Lineage (NCBI taxonomy): Eukaryota > Metazoa > Arthropoda > Thecostraca > Neolepadidae > Ashinkailepas > Ashinkailepas kermadecensis. The sequence continues at coordinate 20 of JAOTOM010004016.1, read as the reverse complement.
CCCATATCGCATATATTGAC